>JAVKPL010011793.1:0-56092 GCA_032173675.1 Gastrolobium villosum | reverse complement strand
TGTGATTTTAAATTTTGGGTTGTATTGAAGTCAAATTCGGGTTGTGATTTTACTATGTTGGGCATTTTTGTTCGAAAATTGTTGTAGATGGTAGCTGTATAATTTTTTATTTTGTTTATTGGGGTTTGATATGGATGGGGGTTATCTTTGTGGTGGGTGTCCTTTTGTTTTTGAATGAGCAGAACAAAACAGTGAGATGCAGGCATTTTTTATTTTTTTTGAAAGTTTGGGATTTTAGCTTACTTTGTTACCATACTGTTTTCGCGAACCTTGGGGGGACTACCTAATGTAATTTTTCTCTAAGGCATTAATCCCTTGTTCAAGGAAATAAGATTCCAACCTAACTTGTATTTTTCTTTTAGTTGAAAAAATAATAATTATCAGCAGTAACTGCTGTGTGCCTGTATGTGAAGGTTCATATGGGAATGGGAAATATCAGTATATATGTTATCTTAGTGTAGTGCGAAGCTGCTACTTGTGATAGGTTTCTAGCAAAAACTTGGTGAGTTGTGTGTTAATTTTCTAGGGAATAATTGGAATCACTTATTTTTTCCTTTCGGAACTCAATTTCTTTATGCTCCTCCAGAATTGGATGTTAACATTATTTTTCCGGTTAGTTGGTAGTTAGTCTTCTTTTTCTGTGCTTTTACTCCTTATATTCACAAGAAAAAAAAAATCACTTATCTTGTGTATATGGGTAGCTAGTTGTATGTTATATCAAATTGTTCACTAAATTTTCTATATTTGTGTTCAGTATATTAATTACTTTGTTCTTGTACTTTTTTCCCCCTCCTTTTTGCATTTGAAAGTTAGTCTGCTTTATTTCTGTGCTTGTACTCCTTATATTCACAAGAAAAAAAATCACTTATCTTTGTGTATATGGGTAGCTAGTCATATGTTATATCAAATTGTTCACTGAATTTTCCATATTTGTGTTCGGTATATTAATTACTTTGTTCTTGTACTTTTCCCCCTCCTTTTTGCATTTGATAATAATCAGCGCATGTTACAACTGCAGGTATTGATATTGAAAGGCCAGTTTTTGGTATCTTTTACCGTACCATATATGGTTCAATGGTGAGTTTGATTTAATTTTGGACATTGTTCCCTTGTAGCTCTTCATGTTTCATGCAAATATTATCTCTGTTAATATTATTACCGTGTGCTGTTTCAGCTTGGAGCTGGGTCATTCCTTTTGCGCCAATTCTCCGTGTTCATAAATTCAGTTCTTCAAAGTTTTTGGATGAGTGAAGAGATGCACAATCCAGTAAGTACATCTCTCTTTCTTTTTTGGATAACTTGGTGCATATCTCATATCTGTATTTTTATGTTCTATCATACAATACTGGCTGAATGGCTAACATCTATAGACACTTCTGGATTCCTAATCTTCAGAATTGTACATTTTTTCCTTATGTATGACGAGCTAACATTTGGTACACATTTGTAACATTTTGTTTTTGCAGTCAATACGTCACTCTTTTAAATTCCCCCTTACCTTGTTGTGGTCCTTAAAATATAATGAGGTGGCTTTTTTTGTTTCCTTTTGAATAACTTTTGGCAAATGTTATTTCTTTGGGTTAGCATAAAATATTTGCAGTCAACAGAAAATAGCTGGTAAAGGGGAGAAAATGACTTCCTCTTTTCAAATATAATTATTTGATTTTCTGGAACAAGCACAACCTTTCTATATATGCTTGTCGCCCTGATGTTTGCCCCAACTGTCATTCGCCAATGGCTAGTCCCTGGTTGGTGGTTACATTGTAGCTTTCACTTTCCACCCTCCCTGTTCCCCTTTCTGTGGTTCATGCTGCATAACTCTTGCTGATTGCTGGCCATCTTTGCCTGCCTGTCAGATATATGTTATCAACTGTTTTCCATCCTATGGGATTTGGCTTGTCTATCAGACATATCTTAAATTCTTTTTAATAAAATTATTTCCTTCAATGGTTTACAGGTTGCCATTTTTGGTATCATCGCTACTTTAGGCTACTGGATTGTTAGGAGAATTGTTATTTTGATAAATAAATCTTGTGGGACACAAATAAGGGAGGGTTATTATTCAACCTTCCACAAGATCAGGAACAGAAAAAAGTTCACAAAGGAAGAGTGGGATGAGTTGACAGATGAATCCACCAACCAAGCTTTAGCAGAACTGGTAGCATCTCCAGAGTTTAGTGACTGGCTCGTGGAGAACGCATACAGGATTAAACTCCTTCCAAGGGAGAGTTCAGATGAGACAATGGAAAGTACAATGAGAATATACTAACAAGTTGACATTGTTTTTTAAAGAGTCTAATGTAGTCAGGAATTTAGGAATGTTTCTTGTAACCACCGTGTAGAGATAATGTTATTAGTTTGCTTGATTTTTTTCAACTGGAAGCCTGGGCAATCTTTTTCAATTTTTTGTTAATTGCATCTATTTTTTTGCCTTTTTATTTTTTTCTCTCTTCCATTACATTATTTTTACAATTTTTATTTTTTTAGTATTGTGTAACTCTTGAAGCTCTTTTTGTAATCGAAAGGTCATCAATTCAAATATAACAAATAATCTCTTTGCATAAATGTATGGACAAATAAGTGAATCTATCCTTGAAAATTAGGGTTTCATATGGAGTGTTTTTTAGTTTGTGTAACTCCTGCGCTGTGATTTTAATTAGTTTTTTGAAGTGTCTTTGGATAGAAATGATGACATGTAATATGCATATGGTATGAATAGCTAACTAATTGAATAACTGATGAACCGGTAGATATATAAAAAAGTAAAAATAATCTTGAATAAAATGTATTTCCTTTTGATTTTTAAAATAATATACTGTGAATGATAAGTATCTTGTAAATAAAATTTCATTAAAAGGGGTGATAGTTTGACAATCATATAAAATACAAAGAAAGTTGCTGTAATTTTAAAAATTTGGAGCCAATCATGTGTAATTAAGGAAAATTTAAGGGAAGAATAGCGTAATTTTCTCTAATTGATTACATTTGTTGTTTGTTAAACAATACCCGAGCATTTTTATAATTTAAGATTTTTTTTAATGAAGTTCTTTACGTTAGAGTATCATTATAATTTTTAAAAACTTGAGTTGATTCAAAAAAATCTCATTAATTTTTTTTTAAATCATAGCAATTTTAAAAGTGTAAATTTGTTTTTAAATAAACCTCAAATGTTAGATAATCTTATACAACGACCTTAAATTTATTTTTATTTTATTTTTTGAAAAAAAAATCAACTCTATCATCATGTTAAATTTCTATTAGTATTTTAACTATAGGAATCAAATTTAGAAAATAATGAAATTATAGGTATTTATTGACAAAATTATAAAATGTATGAACCTACTGAAAAAGTAAGAGATTTGAGGGGAAAAAAATCTTATAAAAATAACACATGGCCTTGACATTTTTTTTTGTGAGGACACATGACCTTGACTTTACTTACAGAGATTATATCATGATATTATATTTAATTTAATTTCATAAACAAAAGAGGAGGGAATGATATTAATTAAAGTCACTCTTACATCATCAAATATTTTTTCATTGGATGATTTTATCTCAAAATCTACCAGAAAAGTTTCTACCATATAAATTGTATTTATAAGATATTACGTTAATGCAAAATTATTTAATACTCCATTGATATATATCAAGATTAATATGATATAATATCATTTTAGCTAAAAATTAGTATTTATATTTAAAAACTAAATTAAAAAAAATCATTATCCTATTATCACTCTCAATTAGCAATGTGATGAAAAAAATAATGTGATTAAAAAGAAATCTCCGTATATTGATTCATTGAATTAAATACAGACAAAAAATAGAAAAAGAAAAGGAAATCATTATCCTTTAATCACTCTCAATTAAATACAGACAGAAAAAAATCAATTGCCCTCCGCAAGATTGTTGCCTTAAACAAACGCACTGTGAAAATTCAATCAATAAATAGCACTGGTCATGGGTTAAATAAAGGGAAATAACTACTTATCATAACATGACCCTGCAATCTACAATTTTCCTAACAGGAATAGACCCCCTTTTTTTCTTTTTGAGGAAGCAACTGGTAAAATTGGATTTTTAACATTTTTTGCCAAGTAAACGAGGGGTAAACCTCATATAAAATTGAATTAGGCTTTGGTTTGGTAATGAATTAACCTATATATTTCACTGCTCAATTTCAAATATGGCTTTAGTCTACACATAACCATTAAAATGCATTTACAAGACCTATACCCAGCTCCTCTGCTAGCTCATCCCACACAGGTAGTAGAGTCAAGACAACAAGAAAAGTAGCAACAGCCACAAATGTCTTTCTCCATGTTCCAACCTCCGTCACATCATTTAAGCATGGTTTCTCCGGTGTCCTCTGGAAAAACATTAGTTCTTCATAAATACTTACAAAAACAACTACTTCAGTTTCATCATTTCCTTTCAAATTCAAGACAAGTATTTGCATACCTGACATAACAGAACATAAAGTCCCCAAGGAAGTGAAAGAGGTCCTCCAAGCTGTTGAAAGAAGAAGAAAAAGAAAAAACAAATTCCATTTATGTTTTTAATGAATACCGAAAACAAGTACCAAATTATTATATTATTAAATCAAGAAAAGGACTAAGCAATAAGGAGGGTAACAACGTAACGCGGTGCATTGAGAACATAATACAGTTCATGATGCTGAACATGAGCAATAAATCTAGCTTCTAAATTTAGTATGAACTCTCTCATAGTTCATGATGCTGAACATGAGCAATAAATCTAGCTTCTAAATTTAGTATGAACTCTCCCCCGCAAAACACTGGTAAAAGTTACATGAGCTACCGCCACAGCCCACAACACCATTAGTCATGCTAAATCCATGCAACCAAATGGTTGAATTTTGTCATTAACAATGTTATTGAATAACTATATGTATGCTTTGTTAAATCTAAGCAAAGATTTGACATACCACTCCTAATCCAGCAATGTATAAGTAGTCAAACCAGAACTAATTAGTGCACTTTTTCCAAAAGCACCCTGCAAAAACAAGTAACAAAATTAGCAATTTTTTTCATATCACAACGGACCAAAATTATAATACTCATCCTGTCATTTAGGATAATTTAAAGGGATTGGTGTTTGTCATTTTAAATAATATAAAATTGTATCATTTTAGTCAAAATTACTATGTTTTATAATGAGAAAGACAAAAATCATGGCAGGAGAAAGTGGAATTTTTTTCTAATTTAAATATTAAATAAAAAATAATAGTTTTAACTAAATGATTGTCTTTTAAAAGGATAAATATTTTTCCCTAATTTAAAACAACAATTAGAAACAGATGCTTTTTGCGGGTGAGAAATACACAGCAGATACCTACTCTTAAGAATGAGAAATTCATGCAAAAAAAAACCTACCAATGAATTCTTTCTACCGATCTTAGAGGCAAATAGGGCAGTTTCAAAGCGACATATACTCCCTCCTCTCCCACCCTCTGTGCCTCTCTTTTTTAAAGTAATTATTCTCTGCCGTGAATTCTAAAATATACTAAGGAGACTGTCATTCAATAAATTCACATCTTCCAATAAAAAAACTATATTTCTGTCCATGTCCAAGGTTGTAAATTTATACCTAAGCTCAATACACCTTTAATATGTTATCACTATCATAATTAATAAAAAATACAAATGAAACATGAATGAAAGCTAGTTTGAATTTTGACCATATGCGAAACCTGGGGACACAGAAAGAGGAGTGTACACCAAAAACTATGAAAAAATCATCAATCACCATTAATTAACATGGAGTCATGGCATGCATATTATATTACAGGCTTTTACTCTCTGGAGACTTTCCTTTACCTTCGATATTAAACTACCCTAATAGTGCCTTAAGTTATTGGTCAAGTACTGAAAAATGGGGTAACTGGATCCTTGCACAAAATATTTGACCAAGTTGTCATTCTAGTTCCTCACTTCAAACTTTTCCCATTACAAACTTGTGCCAACTTTCATTACAATCTGAAGTGGAGAATGATGAGATCCAGCCCATGAAGGCTTACAAAAGGGAAAAAGGAGAAAGACTTGGGCCTAGCTGTTGAGGCCCCAGCTGCTGAATCAGCACAGCAGTTACAACTGCTTACAACCAGTTCTAACAGATCGAATGGGGTGGGAAGTGAGGTTGAGGAGGTTAAGTAGTAAGGAAGGGGAATAGTGAAGGGCATCCGGAGTGTGAATAGGGTCAAGGGACTTGAGAGAGATTAGAGCCTCTCTAATTGCTCTATATTATCATTTTCCTTTCTGTGTTTCATTGTAATTTCCTGTCATTATTGTTCTATTTGGAATTCCTCATCAGTTGTTGATTCCCTGTATTGTTGAGGAATATATCAGTAATACAAGATCTGTTTCTCATTCGAACCATTGTTTGCGATCAGTAATTTTGCTGTTATTGGAGTGGGTGTGGATCTGTACCAGAGAACCGGGGTCATAACAATGTCCTTACCTTTAATCTTCAGTATCAAACCCAAGAAAGGAATACACATAATTTGGTCTCTTATTACCTGATTTCTGACAAACATCCCACTGTTATCCCTGAAATGGTTACCTATCAATAATCAAACCGATGGTTCCTAAACCACTTTAGATACCCTAAGTACTCAACCAAAATGGCCAACCCAAGTTGTCATTCACAGTTGTTAGACGTACAAATATATTTTAAAATATTTACAACACTCCAATGCGTTGGTGAAAAGTCATGACATTGAGGCACCAAGGATCAGTCGAAGCCTCACTTTGGCTTTATTTTCACTGTTCATTATGCCTATGATAGGAAATCAAAAAATGAGCTTTCCTCTTATTTCCCGTAAATTTATTGAAGTTTTTTAACTGGTGTTATTTTCAAATTCAACGGCAATATTTTCTACATCCCTCTTTGGTATGGTAATCAAGAGGTTTTTCAGTGGCAGTTGCCAGAATTTTTCCAAGAAGGGTAAATTTATTGGAAGTTTTTGGTGTATTTATGGTAGATTTCATTGGAGCATTAATTACAGGTTCTGCAGTGATTTGAGAGGTAGAAGGCTTTGTTGCTGTTTTGAGAAAGAAGTGGCAAGGTCCTCTAATGATATTGCTTTAGAAGGAGGCTTTGATGCGGTAGAAGGCCACATCAAAGAGATTCTTGGATCCCTAAAAAATTTATCTATTTAAAAAATCAAGGAATGAATAATTCTCTCCCTTAATGAACCCAGAATGTCAAATTCAAAACCTGATAACAAACATAGTCGTTTTGTAAAAATTTCTTTAGAAACAGTTTTTCACATCTTTCCCTGTACTCTTTGGAAGCTTTGCAATTAATTTGCAAAAGAATTTTTTTGTTAATTATATATATAATAGGGTGAGCCTCAAGCAATGGTAAAACTTCTCTAGTGCGACTGAAAGGTCACGAATTTGAATATAGGAAACAACCTCTTTGCAAATATGTAAAAGGTAAAATTGCGTACAAAGTTACTCTGTAATAATAAGTCAATCATTTGTTATGCGCACAATCCTATCTAACACGACCGAACAAAACATATTGAGATCAACTGCCACTTCATCAAATGGAAATTAGATAGCAGATTGATCACTACACCATTCTATTAGAGACTTCTCACTAACAGATTTCAAGAACTTACTATCAAGCTTGGAGTGATAAATATTCATTTCTCAGCTTGAAAGGGAATGTTGTAAATATGGAAAATATCAGTAATTATTTGTTTCTTTATTAGCAAGATTAGTGTTTCCTTATTTTTCGGATTTGGATTTATTACTTTAAACCCATTAGTTCTCTCTATATACTGTACCCCTTTGTACATGTACACCTGAGAAAGCAATAATATTTTTCCAACTTTGCCTTTTCAAGTAAATGCATACATTAGATTAAAAGCACTTAAAAAAAAAACAAAAAAACCTGCTTCTTAGTGGAAAATAGCCCATCTAAACGGGCTCATAAAAATGTGTTTGTATTGTAGTTTCCTTTTGGTATTTCTTTTGATAATTTATAGTATTGTTAGAAATTGTTGATTTTATTATTTTGTGTTTTCTTTTTCTGACTACAAATGGAAGAGATATGTATAAATACACACACACACACACACGTGTATATACATATAACTTTGTATATATGTGTGTGTCTATTATGTATGTATTTATCTGTATGTGCGACACTCACACATATATGTTTTTGGTCATATATTTATACATTGTGAAGATGACAATAAGAAATGGGGATATTAGAAAGAGTCTTATCCTTGATTGAAGCTAATATCCTAAATAACCATTGTATTTGTGTTGCTTTATCCTGTAAATGTAACTAATAAAAGCTGAGACGAAGATAAGTTTTTAGTTTAAATTTGAAAGTGGACAAACAATGTTATTCTTTCGACTCAAACATTGTCCCAATCAAGTTACAAAAATATGACAATAGAACAAGCCTTTCAATGCCAGGTAAATGTGTAATCTACCAAAAGTAATGTAGTTTTCACAAAGCCCAAAAGGTGAAGATACCTGCACTGCTCTTCCACCATCAAGGCACCCCACTGGAAGCATGTTAAAAGCTTGTATGGTTAAGCCACACCTGCAAAATCATGAATACAACAACGTCTGCATATTATGGAACAACAAATTTTGGGAATTGATTTGACTTATAAATGAAAGTGAACTGGTTACAGGTGGAAAAGCTGAATACCAGCCTGCAATGATTAACATTGACAATAACAATGTATCAGTGTTAACTATGGTCAGAGTAAAAAGCATGCATAAATATCAATTCTAATTTACGTACTAAAACAATGGGCTGCAATCAAGTTATACCACTTAGATACAGCTTGCTTTGGAAAATACCCCAAGCATAATGATCCATTAGTGTATATTAACTAATTTAATGAAAGAAATTCACAAGCACTGGTCCTACATTTAACTAATTATATTCTTAATCCATAAAAAACCATGGAAGGAAGGAGACATACGCAAAACCAAGAGTTGCTCTACTGATTAATCCAAGAAGCAAGGAACCTTGAAATAACAAGCTAGGAACTTGAACCAAATCTCCAGTCGCATCATATTATAAACAGAGAAGAAGACCAACAGCAAACATCGAAAATGATAAGACAGCACCAGCAAAGGGTCCCGCAAGTGATATGTCCACTTTTGTACTTCTATCAGGAAGGATGGATTTAAACTACAATAAACAACCATGCAACATTTGTACAAAACTTATGAAATTTAGTAACTTACAATATTATTGCATATATTTAGTAGCAATAAATACAGTTAAAACATACTGCTGAATGCATATGGCTCTATTTGGACAGTAAATGGACGCATTGTATTTACATGTTCCATCATAAATAACATACTTGCAAATCTCTGCAAAAGATTGGGCAAATAAAACCCAGAATGTTATAAGTATGTGATTGCAATAGCTTGAGACAGTATTCAATGTAAAAGTGACTGGCTGGAAAAATTAGATAATCTCACCTGAGTGATAGCACCAAAGCTGCCAAGTGTGATGTTAGGAATGAAGAAAGGAATGCTTAATTTTACTTGCTTAGGAAATGCTGCTAGAAAGTGCCCAACCTCCTGCACATGGCCATATCCATCAGGTAGAATATATACAAAGAATCTAGAAGCATAACAATTAATGGAATTCTGTACGAATGTGTAAAGAAAAAATTAAACAAATAAGATAGAAGTAATGTTTTGGGCCATTTGGCATAAAAAACTAAACAAATAAATAATTGACCTGAGACACAGAACACAGTGCAGTTATTTCTACTTTTACAGCATTTGAGAGTAATAACTATATGTATAAAAGTGGATTATCTGAATTCACAAACTAACTGAAATCTTTGACTACTATCATACATGGCCAATAGTGAGTCAATCAAGATATTGACAAGAATACTGGATTGATTGATAGATCCTTACAACAGATTGCATTATTGTATTGTTGAAATTAAAGGGTTACAGTAAAGCAGGAAAAAAGGAGAGAATAAAACTCAAAATAATACGATATTAAATTACTATGGAGTATTATGATGCGATACTAAATACTAACCCAATAGTCCTATTTACTAATATTAGACTCCTAACCCTAATTAAATAAGAGAAAAAATAAGTTCTTAAAGATAAGACAAAAGCCCTAAGAATAAGATAAAATTCCTAACAAGATAAGATCCCAATAAACAAGGTAATGCAATTATCCCTAAAATAACATAAATTATCCTTATCTATTTCACATCAGTCTTTCCTAAGATATTTTGTAAATATTTTAACAAGTAGCAAAGATGAAAAGATAATTAGTTCATAATTCATAACGAGCTCAATAAGGTAGAGTAACTTGAATGAGTGAAATCTGAATATTATTTCTGAATGGATAAAAAACTGAACAATACGCATATATGGGCTAAATTAAATAATTACTTTCCTAAAATAAAGCTCAATCTACGATAACTAACAACCTATTTTAGTACTAATAATTTACAATAGTTACAATGATTACAAAAGCAAAAGATGTCAGACTGTTACAATTATCCTCCTCAAGATGGTTAATGGATATCTATCATTCCTAAGTAGCTTGCCAATAAGATCCTGAAACCTCTTTGTAGGAAGCCCTTTAGTTAACACATCTGCCAACTAAACCCCTGAAGAAACATATGATGTTGTGATCAGTCCATTATTCAATATTTAACATAGGCTCAAATGTCAAAAGTTGAGTTGGACAAGTTAGGGTTTTTTCTTCCTTTGATAAATCAATTTTGGTGGGCCAACCTTGGCCTTAGCTAGTTCAAGTGCTGATTCAGATGGGGCTTCAGAAGAAGACACTAGTCAAATAGCAAGGGAAAAGGGGACTCAAGAAAGGTGAACTCAGTTTCAAAGAAGGACCCAAGAACAATCTCCCCGTAATGTTAGGTCCTCAAATATCAAAATGAATAAGAACAAAAGATACAACATTTTTATTAGAACTAGGAGATAAAGTTACACAGTGGTATTTAGTCAACTCACATGCATCAAAATGAAAAGACTTAACTGACTATTTTGAATATGAAGACAGAAAAAAAGGCTTTAACAGAGACAAAGGTGGTATCCAAGACGCCTATATTGAATCCAAACTTGAAGCATGAGTCTCAAAGCTGGATTGCTAACAAGAAATTCTTAGTTTCTAATCGGGACTACCTTCATCACCATTGGTTGGAGATAACACAATGCTTCATGTTCCTTAGCAACTATAATCATCCTCTTCAGGGCATTATCTTAAAAAGGACAAGAAGAATGGAAGTTACTGCAGAACTTAGGTAATTGGTAACTATAAACGAAAATCAAATTATTGGAAAGTTTGGGAACAAGAAGTACATTGTTTTAAGTGTAGGGAAGGTAAGAGTTTGACAGTACCACAACTAGTAATTGAGGTATGAGAGACATTAGCCTGGGTTACAGTCTTACCAAAAGATGGTTGATACGACAAAAGATATGGGGAACAAAAGGTCAAATGGTTAGTAGCACTGAAGTCAATAACCCATGAATCATCAGAGACAGTACTAGAAGCATTGAAGGATTGATAATAGAAATTCTTACAAGAAATGGCTAGAGAACAAGAGCTAAAAGATTTACTAATGGAGCCAATGAAAGTTCATAGGCACTCTAGCTCATCCTTACTAAAGGCTGGAACTTCATCAACCACCTTTGGGACCTCACTAGTAGACCTAGAATCTAAAGAAGTTATATTGACCTGGTTGTGTTGAATACCCTTGAACCCTCGTGTGACTAAGAACTTTGTCCTTGCTGAAGCTTAAAGCAGTTCTCCTTCATGTGACCAGATTTCTCACAATAGCTGCACCAGCTGCAGTCATTGTTGGGCTTGGAAGAAGAAGAAGAAGAATCTCGCTTCATAGACTTCCCCTCTATCAAAGTTGATCCATCATTGGGTTAGTCATCAAGCATGACAACCATATGGCTTTCTTCTCCTCAAACAGCCTAGAAAACTTCAAAGAGAGAGGGGAATTTCTCCTTTCCCAAAATTTGAACTCTAATAAGATCATACTCGGAGTTCAAACCTAAGAGGAACTCAAAGATGTGGTCTATTTCAACAAAACTAGCCAAAGTGGAACCATCCTTACTGCACTCCTTTTCCAAATTCTGATATTAATCTAGCTCAATCCACAACCTACAAAGGATCCGATAATATCTATAACTAAAAAGGTTACCTATTTGGTAGAAATAATCTTGGTTTTTAAATCACAGTAGGTGGTTATGTTCTACTTCAAGGAGTAAAATTTGTGAAGGATGTCCCGAATTTCACAAGTAGTGAGCAAAAACATGCATTTCCGACTAACATCTGGTGTCATAGAATTCCACAACCATGTCACAATAAGAGAGTCGTCATCTTCCCACTCATCAAGGGTTTTTTCCCTTCAATATGGTTTAGATTTTATCTTCCTTTAAATGTAATACGAATGACTTGAGCCCATTGCAAATAATTTTTTCCATTAAGTCAATAAGTAGGACGTGAGACTAGTTGGTCATTGGGAGCTAGCAGCATGGTATTAGACAAAATGGACTAAGTAGTGATTGGTGGAGTTGTGGGTGGTCTCAGAATCTAACATGGTGGCAATTGGTGGGACGGTTTGGGTGGGCAGTGGAGAGAGTTCGGGCGGTGCTATATGGACAGGTTGAGGGAAGATCTTGTAGAGGAGGCCAATACAAGTTGACTGAGACTAACAACAGGGTCATGGCCAAACGCACCGCCACACGCAATACGAATAGCTGCACATGAGAGTGTGTGAATGGATGGAGGACGATGGGTCTCCCATGACGACAATTAGGGGACAGCAAACCAATTGGTGGGATCACTGGCTGAAGAAGTTGTGAATGGTGAATAACGGTGGACATCAGCAAGGTGAAGGTAAAAAAGAAGGGTTGAGTGTGATGAACATGCAAATAAAGTAGACCAGCCACAAGGAAGGTCACTGCTATGAAAGCTACAATGAAGGCAGGCTAGGGTTAATTTGCGGAAGCAGAGTCTCCCAGATTGGGAGCTCTATACCAACTTCAATGATTTAAATCTAAATATTATTTCTAAATGAATAAAAAAAAACTATACACTACATTATACGATATAGGCTAAACTAAATAATCAGTTTTCTAATTTAAGGCTCAATCAATGGGTAGCAATAACTGATTATAGTAGCAAAATTATTTACTATAATTACAATGATTACAAATGTAACACATGCGGAACTGTTAAAACAAAGTATTAGTCCAAGTCATCAGAGTAATATCCACTATCAGTTATTGACTACCCACAAGAAAATAAAACATAATTTGTTTGTATTTAATCATCATAGGCATCCTCTTAATCAACCTATGCACATATTTACACCAACGTAAAGTTTATTTGTTGAAAGCCAATAGTAAAAATTAGTAAGTTTATTTGAATCATTCAGATCCCACATTTCTATAGTGAAAACGCAAGTCTAACAAAAGCAAAAAACCAGAATCCCACACTATATTCTGAATAAAACACGCTCCGATTTGTTGTAATATTGAAAAATAAATAAATAAATTTCTGTGAATTGCAATTATATAAACAAATGCTGAAAAATAACGGTAAGAATGAATGCTTACATGAAACAGAAGAACCCCCAAGACACCATATGCTAAAGGCAAAGCCGACTCAACAAATGGAAATAGCAGCTCCATATCTGGGGCTTCAACAGCATCAGGATCGGTGAAGTATTTCACAACTTCTGGGGGAAGTCTGTTGATCTGATTAATCAAAAGTATGGCATTAACAAAATATCAAGAAATGACAGAAAATGGCAAGACATTGATGCAATTAAAGACATAGACTTAAGAAACAGTGTTGTGCACAAATATTTACCAATCACCACCTGATGTTCAAAGAGTATCAATAACAACACTGTTTCTAATTTCTTTCTAAATGTCATTATTTGCATCAAAGAGAATCAATAACCAGTCTACCTGAGATGCAATTCCCAGCTCCACTGAGGAACCAATACTTAGGAGAAACAATAACAACGCAATGACATATTGCCAAAGTGTTGTTGGCCCTGGCTCAGAAACCTCCTTCCGCAGCAAACCAAAGCTAACACGTGGCCCACCACGTGGATCAGGACTGTCTGAATTGGGTTCTTCCACCATAAAAAGGTTGTACTTATCACCTGTGACCTCAACTAGCTGATTTTGGAGTTTGGAAAAAACATCCTCTCTCTTTCCTCTCAAATTTCCAATGAAAAGAATGCCTTCTCCCAGGTCTCCAAAAGGCTCCTCTTTGGTCACCCAGAAGGTCGAATAACCAAAAAGCTTATCCTTAATTAGCTTTACATCAGTGGGATCAACCTTCTCGGGTCCAAGGAGCTCCATAAGTTTGAAAGAATCAACTTCAAAATTGTTGTATGCAGATGCAAGTGAGGACAAAGATGACTGAAGAAGTGAAATGATAGAAACATGAGAATCAGGAGTCACAACAGACAATTCAAATCCATAAAATGCAACAGAACACATTTGTTAGAGGGTTTTCCACACATATGCATCATTAAAAGTTAGCTAACCAAAAAAAAAAAAACACTAGCATAATTGGCTAACAATTTGCAAAACAACAGTAAAGTCAGATTGTGAACTAACTTTGGGATTTACATAATTCTAAAGTGAAGGCAATTAAAGCTACATAAACATAATAAAATACTAGCTAGCTTCAAATTAGGTTATCTCAAGAAATTAATAGCATGAAAGTGGATCATTCTAAACCATTAACAAAATAACACAAAAAAAATAAAAATAAAAAAATCATGTACCCCGTGAGAAGTGGAGGGAGGCGTTGATTTTTCCGAATTGAACCCTCTCTCTTCCTCAGGAATCGCTGTGGTTATGTTGGATTTAGAATCATTGTTACCACTTTCACTTTCACCTTCACCATCAACAACGTCCTTGTTATTGTTGTTACTAGCAAAACAACTAAACCTATCAAAATTGATATGCTTGCACTTCCCCCATTTCGATAAATGTGTGTGAGTGAAGAAACAAGACCTTCCCCTCAATCGATTGAGCTCGTGGCACTGAATCCTCTCCCTGAAGGCGCGTCGAACCGGGTTGGACCGGAACTCCGAGTTCGGAGGCATGAAACTGCAACTCGTCAGAGTCCCCATTCGACCAGAGAACAAAACAAAACGAGTGTCGTTTAAAGGAAGCGAAGCGTTGTGTTTCAGTGAATGAACAAGAAAGGCATGAACACCACCACGACACACATGAACGCAGGGTTTCGATATAGTTTGGATGTTGATGGAGAGAAAAATACATAATTCTTTCTTATATAATAAATGGATCCTATATTTTTCTCTCATATCTTGTTATTAAAAGGATACAAATCCTTGTATTTTTTTATTTCAATTTATTATGTTTACGTTAAATTTACGACAAATTTTACTCTAAAAAACATATCTAGCAGGTTAAGTAAATAAATTAGGGATAGGATGATATGACACATAAATAATGTTACACACGATGTTATGATCACATCTTAATCGTTGATTTCCGTCAATCAACGATTATCATTTATTGTGAATTAATAATTAATTAATAAGTTTGATTTGAAAAATGATAATCGTTGATTGGCGAAAATCAACGGTTAAGTTGTTGGTCGTAACATTGTGCGTAACATTATTTATGTGTCACAATATCCAATCCCAATAAATTATGGGTTCTCTTTTTCTGAAATTATTGTAGATAAATTATCTCCAATAAATTTAATACGATGTCATTTTTAGGCGGAAATCGTGATATTTTTATAATTTTAATTTATTTTAAGATTATTATAGTCTTTATAATTATAATTTATAATTTTTTAAATTTTCAATCCCAAAACGACATTATTTTGGAAGTAAACGCAGATAACTTATCTACAGTAAATGCAAAAATATTATTCTGATAAATTATACCCTAAAAACATATCTAGCTGGTTAAGTAAATAAATTATGTTTATTGTATTTAACAGATGTGATAGGTTATTCTACATATTATTTTTTCTGCCTACATTTCCCTACCACTTTTCAATACCGTTAAATTAGAATCTTAATTAACATTTACTTTTTTCCCCTCCTTAGATTCAGATATAACAGTATTTAAAAGTGATAGACGAAACTACGCAGAAAAAAATGATAGATAGAATAACTTAGAAATTATAAATTAATTTCAATATTACGTGTAAATAGTGGTATCTCTCCGGCTGAATTATTGTTAACATTTGGATTTTCAATTCAAAATTAAAAGATATTCCTACATATAATAATAATACAATAAAAAAAGTCATGGCAAATTATCAAAATTTGAAGTTTACAAGGGAAAAGGTTCAAAAAAAGAAGGGCCGACCCGGTTCAAATACCCACTTCGTGAGTGTCTGGGGAAGAAAATACTCTTGGCAATTGTTTAAATAATTAAGATTCTATTCATCTCTCTTATTTGTCTCTATCACCTGTGAAGTTGATATATGACACCGTTGCTGAGAAGTGAGAACAATAAATACGGGAAGACAATTGTAGAAATAGAAGTTGAGGACATAAAAGAATAAAGAAGAGAATTGGTGAAGGTGGATACAAAGAAAGAGGGTAGGAAATGATCACACCGAAAGGCCCCAAGATCATATGGAACCATTTTCACCAATGTCAAAACCCAAACCACATTAATTAGTAACCAAAGCAGGAGACAAAACGTTTTCCCCTGAAAATAATAGTCACTCACTGAGTTGATCCACCAGGAAATAACATAAGGAATACAGCATTTCTAAAGTCTATCACATCCTAATGGTTGTCAAAAGCACCAACATACTCATTTCATTTGGCAAGTTTCTAAACGTTTATGCTTCATATCTCCCCCAGATAAATCTGCTTGTCACTACTGCAAGACCCAATAATAGGTTCCTCGGGATGAAAAGCACTCTCATTAACAAATCCATTGTGGCCAGGAAGCTTATACAAGATGCGTCGAGAAGTGGTGTCCCAGATGTAAACCATTCGATCAGAACTACCAGCTGTGACCTTGCTTCCATCAGGTGACCAACTACATTTCAACAAGTTCTTTTCAAAGTTGTGCTGGTGCCCTTCTAACACCTTCACACAGCGATTTTGTGGAGCATATGGGCGCATATCCCAAATGCAAAGCTTGCAATCCATGCCATTTGTAAGAAGGTAGGAACCATCGGGGCTCAATTGCATGCCAGTAATCATATCTTGATGACCTTGAAGTGTCATGACAACTTCACCTTTACGCAAATCCCATATCTTGATGTCATTATCAATGCCACCAGTGAAGATCTTATCAGATGCATCAGAGAAGCCGACTGCCGTAATCTGGTATTTATCTGGGAATGTTTGGATGGAACCCCTTTGACGCATATCCCATAATTTAGCAGTTCCATCATCAGAGCCACTGACAACAAGAGGTGGGCCCCTCCGGGAAGGACAACATGCATTAACATATGACAGATGCTCTACCATCTTTTTGATTTGTTTTCCGGTTTCCACATCCCATGCCCTCAATGTTTTGTCAGGGCTGGCAGAGACTATCTGTGTCCCATCTGTAGTCCAGTGAAGATCTAAAACTGCATTCTTGTGACCTTTTAGAACCATGAAGTTCTTGCAATCTCCCCACACATTCCAGAGGAAAATTTCTCTGTCATGAGATCCTGATGCAACAATTGATCCTGCTGGATTGAACTTCATCGTATATATAACACTCTGGTGACCCGTCAGTAACATGATTGGTGATTCCAGACTTGACGTCCGCTGCTTTCCATTTGACCTGGGACCATAAGGAGCACTATATGGAACAGTAGACCATTCCATTGGTCTTGGACCAACAACTGACAAAGCATTTTCACCTTCAGCAGGAAAAACTTGCATGTTGACCTTAATTTAGAATTGAAATTAAGCAAATGTCAATTCCTATAACCTCAAGTCTCCAACACTGAAAAAGAACCAGAAGAATTAGCAGTAAGATTTCAAAAAGACTACAGACACTATGGACATTTAACTTAATTCTGTAGGCCTTCATCTACCATACCTAATAATAATAGCATCAGGAAATTATAACCTCTTTATGCCCCCCAGCCCCCACCAATAATCTCCAAAACAAATGAAAAAGAGAAGATAATGAATCAACACCTGACAAAGCAAAAAGATAAAAAATCATAGAAATCATGGAACTATCCACTAACTACTACATGAACATTCAAGAAAACCATCTTGGACACGCACCAACCTATACATAACGCAGAAAAAGAAGCAACAAGTATTAAAGAAGGGCAAGTTCTGAATCACTACTCAGCTTTTCATTTCAAGCAAACTTGCACCTCAAAGTAATCCCCAAAAAGAGAAATTTGCAGTGTATTAATGTGTGCGCACACACGAGCGGTCGTGCACAGACACATATCAAACAATAAACGGCTGCTCTTCAGCAGAAATGATTTAATTGAACAATCGACAGTGCATCACATAAAAATGAAAGATTTCCCCATTATTGGCAATTAGGGGCTTCCAAAGCAGATAGTTCTAAATAACAGCACATAATGATGGTTATATTAACTGCCAAATGGTGTCTCTAGAGCAAAATAAAAGTTATACACAGGTTCTGATAGCACACCAAATAATATAATTCACAAAATCCAGAGCACGAGTAAAAAAAGACACAACTTAATTGAAAAATCAATCAATGTTGAGAAAACACTGAAAAAACAATAGCAATCCAATTCCAATCAAGCAACCTAACTCCATTTAAGGTAGTAAACATTCAAAAGCAATATATATCACAAAAACAATAGTCATAAAGAAATAAAAATCACAAAGCTGCTGCCACTCTATTTGAGAGAATGCAGACCACAGGTGAGAGAAACTTGGATGTTAGAAGAAAAGTCTCAAGTTAAAAGTCAAATATCAAACCCTCATATAAAAAAAAAATAGGAAAAAAAAAAATTGGAGCAAAGGCTAAAATATTAATGCATACAAATCCAGCAGAAGTGAACACAAGATCAATTACAGGGAAATCTGAACCAAACAACTCGCACGAGTTCATAGTTGATGATACATGGTAAAACCCAAAACTTTTCCGGTAGTAATGAATTAGGGTTTACTTGGTTGAGTATATGGAAAGGGGGAAAAAGTGAAAATTATTTTCCAAGCAAAAAAGAAAGAGGGTTTCAACGAATTAAGGAATCGGAGAGAAAAGAACGGTTGAAATGTTAGGAAGAAAGAAGAGAATCATACCAGAGATAGCGATTGTGTTGGGTGTGTTGCACTGAGTCCAGAGAAAACCCAAACGCAGCAGCAAGAGACGCTCGTTCGCCTATAAACCCAAAACCCAAATTTACCAAACAACTTGAAATCTGATTTTTTATTTTTTGTCTTTTTAACATCGACAACTACTAAAATTACGAAAAATAAAATAGATTTTATGTTATATTGTGGTTTTGTAAAAGATCATTTTTCCAACATGGAAGATTATTTTAGTTTCAAAGATACTTTACATATTTTATCTAATATTTACATATAAAAATACGTAAGGCTTATGTTTTTTGTTTTTTTTATCTTCATACAAGTCGACATGGACACACATACTTTTTTTTTTTTGTATTTTGATTAACATTACATAAAATTAGAAAAAATATCTAAGGTTACTTTAGACAACTTTATATAATATCCACCGAAACATATCATTTTGGGTTTAAAAATTAAATAATTAGAATAATAAAAATTATTATAACCTGAAATAAAATAAAATTACAAACACACCATGATTTCGACACCTGAATGATGTTGTGACAAAGTTATCTAAAATAATTTTAGAAAGAACGAACCATAAAATTATCTAAATTAACTTTAAACCCTAAAGTTTAATTCAAACAGAAAAAATGTAGTTCTCAAACTCTACATTTTCAAATGTAAAAGATTTTTACCTTTTTGTCAAAAATTCATCCATAATAATAAGATTACAAAAATATAAATATGTAATTTTTTGCATACAAATTATCCTTTTGTGTTAAAAATTATAATAAGATTTTTTACTTTATTTATTTTGTTTGTTGGTTTTTTTTTTTTTTTTTGTGTGGGGGTGGTGGGGTAAGGAGGGGGGGTTGGTTATTGTAAGATAATTTATTTTGCGGAATAGCTTTTTTTTTGTTTTGATTTTGTTTTGGCGAGGGGGAATAGCTTTTCTATAAACGTTAGAATTCATCGATCTAATTGTTTCAATGAAGTTTTTATAAGTAATCGTTTATTTTGTATGTGTTTAAATTAAATTTGATAATCAAAATGTTGCTTGCAAAATTATTGGATATATATATATATATTTATGAGGTGGAATCTTTGAGTTAATTTTTTTTTTTTTTGTAACATGTAATTTTTTTTTTATTGTTTTGGGGCTATTGCCCCAACAACAAAAAAATCATTCAAATAAGCTTTTACTCAAATTGAGTTATTAATTTTAAGGGAGAATAGTTTCTCCGGTCGCTAGAAAAAGCTAATCTTCAATTGTGAGACATAAACATTCGTGCCTCTTTATTTTTATTTTTGTAAGAGAAAAATAATGGCCCATATATGTATGTGTCTATTGCATGAGGAGAAATATTTTGTAAAAGTGACTTCAATCTTTTAATATATTTTGATTGTGGGTGTATTATTGAAGCTAGTTTCGAAGAATAATATGTGCATTTAATCAGCTAAGTTATATAGCATTTTCTAAGTACAAATTACTCACTCCAAAATTTACTCCAAATTTTATCGGTTAAGTTTTTTAATAAATTTAAAGGTATCTTCTGGCCGTAATAGAAGATTAATCTTCATTGAATATTGTCAGACCCTTTCGGGGACGGCCTTCTCAAATCCTTTTATCGGTTAAGTTTGTGACAATTTATTGAGAAAATTTTAAAAACTATTTTTCTTAGAATCATATATTTACTCTTGATGTTATTTTTTTAATCACTTACCTTGTGATTTTTTCATCGAAGTCCAACCCAACAATATTGTTAAAAACTATAATAAATTATCTATTTTGTCGTTTTATGATTTTTTTTGTGTGTGGATATTTTCGTTTTATGATTACACATATATTTGGTTGTGTTTTTGTTAAAGAGGTGTTTGGTAAAGGAAAATTTTTTTATTCGAGAATTACGATTACTAAAAATATGATGGAAAGATAAATTTTTCGAGCATGTGACAAAAAAAACTATTTGGTAGGATAAAATGGTACGTGAATATCGGCACAAATTTACTGTTTTGTGTTTAGTTAATCGTCCAATTAGCACAATTTACAAATTCAAGCACTATTTCAATTTTTTGCAGAGCTTCTCTTTTCACTCTACACCGTCACCACCCACACTTCAAACATATTCTTTCTTCTTCCTCTCTCATTCCAACAACCTGAGTTAAGGAACGCGCCAATGCTTCTTCTTTTTCTTTTTTGAAAAGCCACATTTTGGAGGTGTCCATTGTGATACGTGAAATCACTTCCGTTTTGGAGGGTTTCCGTTTTGAAACCTAAACATGTGTTGGAAATATTATCGGGTTTTCAATCTAAGTGTGTTAGGGTTGGGATTCAAGTTGAAAAGGTTAGATCTTTGTGAAAGATTTTCAAATAGGGTGATGAGAAAAATAGGGGTTTCAAGCATCTATTGCAATCTTCTAAAAAAAATAATGGGGAGATTCAGGAAGCAAGAAGCATGGTGAAGAAGGTGTTGACACGCTGAACAAAGAGAGAATGAGAGGGGGTAATTTGGAGAATATCTTTAGTGCATCAGATATACTGAATTTGGTACATCTTTTTTTCAAATTTGATAAAATTTGTAAAGTGGCGGAAAATAAGAAATTCAAAAGTGGTGAAATATTTTTCAAATTTGGAAAAAAGATTTACCCAGATGCACCAAAGATATTTTCGGTAATTTGATCATAAAAATGTTGAAAAAAATTCCCACCACGTAGGAATTCAAAAATATCACCCATCCGGTGGTATTCTTCCCTAGGAATTTATTTTTTTGAGAAATTTTTTACAACTTTTATATCAAATGTAGATAAATGAGATTCTCAATATTAATTTCCCGAGAATATAAAATTTGTCCTTATACCAAACACCTCGTAAAAATTCTAGTAAACATTTGTTCAAGTTATAATTAACTCATCCAAGGATTATTTCCTAATAAACAAACATTGGACCAAAGCTCCATGCTTTTGTTTAACGTCAAAAATTGCAACAATAAAATAACACCATTTTCCAACTAGAATTTCTGCTATCATTTTGATTGCTGTTGCTATTTTTGCAGAAATATGATCAGTAGCATTCTCATTCAAGTACTTATTGCAGCTGTTGTTTCTCTCGAAAAGTTAATTAGTCATAGGCATATTCATACGACATTGTTTTTATGGCACCATTGTTGTACAAGACTCTTTAATACATATTTGGGTATTAGAGCAATGTGAATCAGCCTTTGCCCACTTTTGGGGTAAAGTTTATCCATTGTGCAATTGAAGTTGGATTCATAACTGTGTCTAGATGTTATGATGACATTCCTCATTAAATCAAGTGAATTTGGACACTAAAATTCATCACAATACTAATGTCAAATTAGGAGAAAATACGTCATTTAGTCTAATTTTTAACGGTGTAAAAAAATAACATAGGGGACAAATTATTCTAAGGAAAACATATGCTAGTTTTTGAAGTTTTCCAGGTTAATGTTGATAACTTATCGGTTTGAAATATAAATATTTTAAATAACTTTTGATGACAAATTATAGGTTCGCTTTTTCTTTTTCAGTTAATGCAGATAAGTTATTTGCAGTAAGTCCAATACGATTTCGTTTTGGGTGGAAATTATGGTGTTTTTTTAATTTTAATTTATTTCAGGGTTATAATAGTCTTTATATTTATATTTCTTTAGGATTTTAATACCAAAACGACGTAATTTTGGGAATAAATGCAAATAACTTATCTGCATTAACTGCAAAAATATTTTTCTGCAAAAATATTTGTCTAATATTCATCGTAACGACGTTGTTTTGAGGTTGAAAAATTAAAAATTAGAATAATAAAGACTATTATAACCTTGAAATAAATTAAAAAGTACAAAAATATCATGATTTCCGTCCAAAAAAACGACGTCGTTTCGATAAACATTAGATAAAATTATCAAAAATAACTTTGCAAAAAACAAACCCAAAAATTTATTATCTCAATATTAAAAATATTTGGCCATTTCTAAACGCTAAATTTCAAATAGATAATTCATTAAAAATATTTTATTAATATATTATAGTCTATAGATGCATTGTTAAGAAAAAAATAATAATAAGAAAATATAGTCTCTTGTTAAATTCTAATGTATATAAGTAGGGGTATTAAACGAATCAGGATCTTTCAGGGGTCTTTGACCCGACTTGGGAAGACATGTGCTTACATATCTAAAATTTGTTGTGGGAACTAGACTTGGGCTTGTATAAAAACTTGTTTAATAAAAAAACTTGTTGGAACTTGTAACATCCCGAGCGCTAACGAGGGCGGGGAGTGATCGCCGGTGTGAAAGGGCATGGACAAGGAGCGGCTCCTGACAGGCTTCCAGCGCGGGGGTTACATACATGGATGAATCGAATCGACACCCGAAAAAGAGAGGGATTCCAAAGACTGTACAGATGTGAGACTGCATAGTTTGGAATAGCTTATAAGAATTAATTGGTACTACCTGTACTAACAAGATGCATCTTCTTTTCGGTAGCCTGGAACGGAAGAACTCCACAGTTAAGCGTGCTTGACTTGGAGCAATTCTAGGATGGGTGACCTCCTGGGAAGTTTTCCCAGGAAGTGTGCGAGTGAGGAAAAAGCACACTGAAAAGTCTCGTGTTAGTATGTGGGGATAGTCGTTGATTCTTGAAGCGGCCGGGCGTTATTAGTGGTATCAGAGCAAGGCCTCTCTTCCAGGTATGGTGTGGTTCGAGGACAAACCAGGCGGAAGCTGGTGGACATGTAGCATCCCGAGCGCTGACGAGGGCGGGGAGTGATCGCTGGTGCGAAAGGGCATGGACAAGGAGTGACTCCTGATAGGCTTCCAGCGTGGGGTTACATGCATGGATGAATCGAATCAACACCCGAAAGAGATGGATTCCAAAGACTATACAGATATGAGACTGCACAGTTTGGAATAGCTTATAAGAATTAAGAGTAAAGACCCAAATTGGTCCCTGACAAAAAATGCGGTGCCCAAATTAGTCCCTAAGAAAAATAAACTCAAAAAAAAGTCCCCAACAATGTCAAACAGGTCCCACGTTAGTCCTTCTGTCAAATGAAAATTGACGGAGTGAGTGACGGTGCTGATGTGTCACGTTAAGTGACATGCGGTTGCCCACGTGGAGTGCTTGGACGACGTCGTTTGGGTAAGCTCAGCCACGTTGGACACAAAGTTCTCTTTCATCCAAGAAACGTCGTCGTTTAGGGTTTAGGGTTCAACTAAAACCAGAAACCATGGCATCGAATCGAAGGTTGAACGCATGAATTTGGGGAAAATTCATTGACGGTTTAGGTAAAATGATTGACGGTTTAGGGAAGGTGGGTGTATACTGTTCGATTTAGGGTTGAACTTTGTGTTTATGCCATGATTATGTCGTATGGAAGGGAAGCTTAGGTAGTTCGTTTGGGTCCAGTAGTGGAAGAAGGAGAGCTGCTCCATTGTGTAAATGTGGGCTTAGCTGATCCATTATCATTGTCTTTGTAATATGTTTATATCTTTGTAGTAGGGTAGAGTGAAATGCTCATTTTTAATCTGTAATATGTATGCTTCTCTGTAATGGAAAGACCACTGTTGGGATGTAATGAGATGTTGATTGTTCTTAAAATGGTTAATGTCCTTGAACTTGATTGTTCATAAAGCACAATTTGCTAAGTATTAAGTTATCTTGAAATGCTAATTAAAATGTCAAAAGACTGTATGAGCTTCTGTGGATTGAGGGAATGCCAGTAACAACAAGGATTGAGGGAATTAAAAAGAAGGGGGAATGAGCTTCTGTTGTAACAGCTTTTGGTGCCCCTTTGGTCTTACTGTCATGTGTCTTACTGTCATGTGTCTTACTGTCATGTCTGAAGAAGTTGATGAAGAGGAAGCCATGATGTCATTTGAGGAAGAAGGATATACCTATCTGTCCGAGGAGTTGAGGACTCCTCCTTCATGTGATGATAATGAGAATGTCAGATCTGTTATGCCAAAGTTTAATGAGCAAGCTACTTTTGGGCATGTCTATTTAGAACTTGGTATGGAGTTCAATGTTAGGCCAGTTTTTTGGTTTAGTTTGGTTTTGGCCCTGTTTAAATTATTCACCAATGGCTTTTTTTGTATGCCTCTGGTTATGACCATATTAAGTATGAACACTTTGTTATTTGGAAAGACAGAGTGTTCCTACTTAATGGTTTATTATGTCAGTTGGAATTGTAAGTACAAAGTGATGATATCAATGAAATATGTTTTTTGGATTACTAAATCTCTATTGTTGCCAATATTTTTCATTTCTGTCATTGCTGTGAATTATGTAGGGAAGAGTGTGTTGGTCTTCATGACTGTATTCAATGCTGAAATTTTTAAATGTTGGTCCAAACCATCCATCAACTGATACACTTTCTGGTTTTTGTCCACAATGGTATGTTTGTTCTGTTTGCTTTGTCCATTTAATGGTCATGTGTTACTTAACAGCACTGCTTGTAAGTGTCACTTTCTGGTCTGCTTTGTTCTGTTCTGTATGCTTTTTAAGTTCCATAACAAGTCCTCAACATTTTTTTCGAGGCCCATTTTAGTCCTTGTTTTTTTACAAAAAGGAACATTTTAGTCCCTCACAATTTTATCGGGGGTCCTTTTTAGTCCATGGCCCAGTTATTTTTACACCAATGCCACCATGGCCTGTTAACACACCAGCCTGTTAACACACCAGCAATGTCATGCCTAACATAAGCCTTGTTTCTGCATAATTCACACCAATCATGCATAACACAATGTCATTTCCATTCCTTTTTTATACAACATAACTTCAAATAAACATTACTTCAAATACATAAGTCATACTACGTACATGTTAATGAACAACAATTCATTACACCAGCAAATCTCAACAGAACAACATTTTAAATTTCACTCTAGCCTACTAAAAAAATAAATACATACTACAAACACAACAATAATGGATCCAACAAACACCCTACCACACCTACACACATGCATTATTTTCTTCTCAACCCTTTCAAAGTCTGCCTGCATCTTCAATGATATGTCTTCAATCTTTATACAGTCCTCATGAATCTTCTTTTTGTGGTCATTCACCTCCAGCTGCAGTTCTTCATTGAGCTTCATGTCCAAAAAGTTCAACTTGAACTCCATTTCAGCTATATTCAACTCCAACTTGTTAATTGTCCAATCTTTCAGCTCCATCGTATCAGATGTAGCATCATCCACCCTTGTAAAAAAGTTACAGTACGGCTTCTTTTCCTAAACAAAATTCAACTGTACATTTAATAAGATTGAAATACCAAAAATAATGCATGAAAAATTCAACCTGACTTTGAAGTTGGGGCACCCAAAAAATGATCTATTAGGGTTTCTAGGTATCTTGGAGGTGTAAACAACACCGTGCCTCCCACATTTACACAATGGAACAACTCTGCTTCTTCCATTTCTGGACCCAAATGAACTACCTGAGCTCCCCTTTCCAGAAGACATAATCATGGCATAAACACAAAGAACAACCCTAAATCGAACAGTATACACCCACCTTCCTTAAACCGTCAATCAATTTTCCCCAAATTCATGCGTTCAACCTTCGATTCGATACCATGCTTTCTGGTTTAAGTTGAACCCTAACAAACAAACGACAACGTTTCTTGGATGAAAGAGAACTGTGTGTCCAACGTGGATGGGTTTCAACAAACGACGTCGTTCTTCATATCCACATGGGCTTCAGCATGTCACTTAACGTGACACATCAGCACCGTCATTCACACCGTCACTTTTGGATTGACAGAAGGACTAACGTGGGACCTGTTTGACATTGTTGGGGACTTTTTTTTGAGTTTATTTTTCTTAGGGACTAATTTGGGCACCGCATTTTTTGTCAGGGACCAATTTGGGTCTTTACTCAAGAATTAATTGGTACTACTTATACTAACAAGATGCATCTTCTTTTCGGTAGCCCGAAACGGAAGAACTCCACAATTAAGCGTGCTTGACTTGGAGCAATTATGGGATGGGTGACCTCCTGGGAAGTTTTCCCAGGAAGTGTGCGAGTGAGGAAAAAGCAGACTGAAAAGTCTCGTGTTAGTATGTGGGGATAGTCGTTGATTCTTGAAGCGGCCGGGCGTTACAGAACTAGGTCGTCCTTCTTCTCAACCCATTTCACCCCATTGAATTTACGAATATTTGTGAAATTATTAGTGATGTTGATCGTATATTCTGTTTGGATAATTTTTTATTATCTTATTTTTTTAACAGTCTAATATGCTAAATCAGATTTTTATTTTTGTGGCCATAGGTCGATAATTATATTAATAACAAGTAGGGTTTTATATTTCTCATTCAACATGAGAATTCTCATGTTGTAGAGACAAAAAGCACATGGGACCCGTATGTTAAAAAAAATTATGTGTAGGACCCACGTTGGCACGAAAATCGAATGGTGTGTAGGAAAATTCAAATTCTCATATTAAATAAGAATTATAAAACCCTAACAAGTAATAGGCTAGGTTAGACTAATAACAAGTAATAGGCTAGGTTAAAATCAAAATCCGACCGGACTCAATCCGTTAACATGAAAACCTATAAGGGAAACACATACACAATTTTCATTTTGTCATGTAAAATTTTAAAATTTAATATGAGAAACTCCATGACACTTTATACATTATAGCCGATTTGCATTATTAGTAATCCATGTAATGTGTTATTTATTTACTACCAATTTATCCAATTGATAATATTATATGACGTAATTCACAATCACCTTGAAGTTAAGTTAATCTATAACTTTCACATGTTAACCTTACATTACCCATTAAGTTATATAATTTCTCATCACTTCACATGCAATTTTAATAACTCAATTTTCTATTCATATTATCATGTTAAGTTCTTACGGGAAAATAAAAAGGCTTGAACCGCTAAGGAGAATATTGATAGATGATGAAGCAGTCAAGCAGCTGGTGTTGCATGCTTGCGTTGCATGACCAATACGACGTGTCGTCCATTAAGCCGCCCCACGTATAAGCCTCTCTCCTATTAATTAAACCGAACTTTTTTATTTTCGGTGTCTCCTTACGTTACTCAGTGAGAAAGAGAGAGAGAGAGAGAGAGAGAGAGAGTGTGGGAAACGACAACGTACGGTTATGGCGATGAAGCTGAAGTACCTGTCCTCCATTGCCGAGGACGTCGTCAAGAGATGTGCACAGTAATAATCTCTGTCTCCTATTAACCTCGTACATTTCACATTTGCTATGAAAAAGTGACTACGTAATAATATGTAAATTGTAACATATGATAATAATAATAGTAATGTGTATATGTTGATTTCGCTGTAGAAAATAGCTTTAAAAAGAAAAAAATTCTCTATATTGTTTGGTTTGTTTTCCTAAAACTTGGAAAAATTTAGACAAATGGAGCCAATTCCAAATTCTGTTTTTTCCTTTTTATGTTCATGTTAAAGCTAGGAACTAATCATAGCATGCAAATGTGTAAATTAACTATTGAATACACTATGTTTGAATATACTTAATACTTGTATTACTTAGGGAACTGGACATTCCAGTAGAGAAATTGACGGAAGATTTTGAAGGAGTATGGAGCCCTGATAAGGGAGAGTACTGCAGAAAATTAGTTGAATTTTGTAGTGGAAAGGCTTTGAATGAAATGTGCCACAACATAGAGGAAAAGATCAATGATGGCTCATTTAGCAGATTGACTTATGACATGATGCTTGCTTGGGAGAGACCTAGCTACTATGATGAAGACAATCCTACGGTGTGCATATTCTCTCTCTAACACTCAACTTTTTCTTTCGTTGTTTGTTTTTTGTTTTTGGTACAATCACACATTATTAAAATAAGCTGTTAATCAATGTTCGAGATAATTGATGAACATGATCATGGTAAAATAAGTGAATTTGATTATCATGGTCTGAAGTTGAGAAGCACTATAAATTTGCTGAAGGGAAATGGGGAAATGGGGAACGGAAAGGAAAAAATTTATATGAGGCGGCACTGCCCTGTATTCTCTATATATGGAATGCTAAAAGACAAAGAGAGTAGTTCAAATATGATGAAAAAGTACTAATAAGTGAGCATGTGGTGTGGGAGGAATTTAAAGCCTTAGTCGCGGGACCGCCCCAAATTGGACTAGTCGCTTACCGATTAGAATATCTCAAAAATAAAATAAAAAATGTACTCTTAAGTTGAGAATGTTGTGATTGGAACGTGTTCATTGACGAAAAAGTTAGAATAACTGTCATCCTTTTCTTTCTCCCATTTCCAAAATTTGTGGTGGCAAAGTGACACAGATAAAATTGGATGTTGTTTTGCATTGACAAATTGCTGCTTCATTCTTCAAAACCATTATAGAATCCTTCTCAAAATATAAAGAGTGAGGTTTATGAGCCTTTGGCAAATCTATGAGGGGCCCAATTTATCTTGCAGTCATTGATCATGGTCTTATTCTTCAGTATTTTAGTAATAAGTTTAGTTGGCTATCACATGAAGATCGGTTGCTACTTACCAAACAAATTCTGTTGCCACAAGATAAATGAAATTACATCTAGAAAATGAAGTAGGCTCTGGAAACTGCATGGTTTGCAATCATGGGTCATTGGACATTAGCCAGTGGTTTGGTGATAGGGAGAGGTGCAAACCTGCTTGATCTCAACTTCAGCATTATCATCTTTAATATATAAATAAAATTTTGAACTAAAGCTTTTGTTTTGTGTCTTCTTCTGTAATTAATCAGATTATATGGCATTATATTGTGAGGCTTTTTGAGGTTTGCAGGAGAATGTAGCAAAGGAGAAAGAAGAAAAGAAGATAACTGTAAATTCCCCTCAAGAACTGGAAGATATCCCTCTTTTTTATTCAGACATCATGCCCCTTCTTGTAAGAGAATCTTTTCCCCTCATTTTTTATGTTAATACGGAGTATAGATGATGGGTATATAAGCTCTCCCACCCTCCTCTTCCCCTTTTACTCCTCCCTCTTTTGTAGCTCTTGTCTTCTTAATATGAGAGACCAAATTAGTCCTTGAAATTCTCTTTAAAAAAGGATGTTTGATGTTTCTTGCATTGAAACCAAGACAGTTTGATATAAGTGCATAGAATATTTAGGATTATAGGTACATGTACTTTTGACTGTAACTGGCGACTTTTACCTTGTACATTTTCTTTTCTAATCATATTCATAAACTATCTTGCCAGGTTAGTAATGAGCCCGATGTTGGAGAAGATGCATTTGTATGGTTGGGATCATTAGTTCCGTTAGTTGCAGATGTAGCAAATGGAAGGTTTACTTTTGAAACACTAACATCACCAACAGGCCTCCGACTACATTTTCCAGGATACGACGTGTTCTTAAAAGAAATGGACAAGTAATGCATTGATCTGATGAAAGATAATTTTCTGTTCCACTTGCATGCATCTGGAGTTCAAAAGTATAATAGCTATGAAAACCCTCCTGCTCTTGTTAGGCTTCATTTGGAATGCTGTTTGACACAATGTTTGATTTAGTAGATGATGACTATCTTGGCATATTTGGTACATAAACATATAAAATATGCAGGATATGAAATATCCAAGCTGTTTGGAGATCTAGGATGCCAACAAAGCATTAAGGTCTACACTAGTTGGTAAAAGCAACGGTTTCTTACTGAAATAATAAAAGATATAAAAAAGAGTGATAAAAACATAACATGACTAGGGAACTATTTGATATTGTTAGACTTACAAAACCAATCTAGTGCATTTGCTTAATAACTTATGCTTTTAGAAGAATTGGTTTTTGTCAATGAACTTGATTCTTGCTGTCCCAATTCTTCTAATTAAAGCTTAATTTCAGTATAAGGTTTAATTGGCCTGTCTATTGTTCTTCTTGTGAAGAAGCCTGTCAGATATATATAGAACAAATTTTATCTTCACCTAAATACTTAGCTTTTAGGCTTTTACTGGAGCTGGTTCTTGGCATGTATATTTATTGACTCAACAATATTATAGACATTGTGATTGCCTTTATTTCCTTATAATAAAAAGAGAAAATCGAATGGTTATTGGTTCGATTGGACAGAAGGGGAAGACTTTATTCTTTCTGGAATAATGGATGCTTATAACTTCGGGTAGAGGCCAATGTTCACGCGCAAATTTAGATGTGGCATTTTTCTTCTTTCTCGACCTAGATTAACTGCATGTCACATGTCAGTGCAATGAATATGATAACGTTGAATGTTGATTATAACCATTTAAATTTATCAATGTATTCATAAAATTCTGAATCTGAACTGATATACAACTTCCTAATGATTATATAGTGGACCAAACAACAATTTAAAGATTGTAGTCTATTAAAGGGTAGAATTTCTTCAACATATTTGACATTTAGAAAAGTGGGAACTTCTTTTAGCCCCTAGGATGTGGGTTCATTTTAACACTGAAACCAGAATATGCCTCTTGATATAAATAAAATTCATATGCAGTAGAAGTCCACATTCTTATTAAACTTTTTTTCTAAATTCATGATTCCATAGGTGCATAAGACATTTGCAGAAACAGGCAACACCAAATGGCGTGGAACTGGCAGATGACGAATACATATTACATGTAGAAGGAACAGCCAGCTCTCAGAGAGTAGTTCGCCACATTGGATCAACAAGTTGGCCAGGTCTGCAGTTTGGTCCATATATGACTGTTAACTTCTATAGTTCATTAGAATCCTATAGTAAATTAATTTATTCATATAAAAATGTGAATGTTTTTTTGATTTTAATTGCCAGGTAGGCTTACACTCACCAATTATTCTCTTTACTTTGAGGCTTCGGGAGTAATAAAGTATGAAGATGCTATCAAAATAGACCTCTGCAAGGACAATGAGCAGAGTGTTGAACCAGCTGTCACGGGTCCCTGGGGTGCTCAACTTTATGACAAAGCCATAGTCTACAATTCAACTGATTTGTAAGGACACTAGCATAGCAGTTTTTATCATCATCCTTTTCTATTTTGGAGCTATATATGTTGCATTATAATATCAGGTAAGGATAAAATATGCACAAAATATGTGTGCATGCTTACATATTGTTGTTCACAGTTCACATAAACACTTGGCTTCTACGAATTCGGCTAGGTAACCCTTAAAGTTTCTGACTGAAGCTCAAACATCAAACTGCAATTTACTATCATCACATTCTTTTAAATGAACTAAATTCCTGAAGGATCATAGGATTTGTGGATTTCTATATATGATGTGTATCAAAATGGTCTGAAAGATACTCAAACCAAAAAGTTTACAAACTGGGACAATTAATATCTTGTTTTCTAACCGCTTGAGTATTATCAGTTATTTTTGTGGCTTCAACATGATCATGTTTTAATTCAGATTTGGTGTCGTTCATACAACCTTAATGTAATATAAAATAAAAAAGTGTTGAGATATATAAAACCATTAATGTAACATTACCCAACAGCTTAAGCTTTTGGGTTGAATTGGTTTTTTACATGGTCTCAGAGCCCTCGTGTGAGGGGGCGTGTTGAGATATATAAAACCATTAATGTAACATCACCAACAGCTTAAGCTTTTGGGTTGAATTGGTTCTTTACAAGAAGGATAACTAATCTTCAGTTTTTCACTAATATGAATAAATTTTTCTTCTTAATTGTCTAGATCAGAGGAAATTGTATTGGAGTTCCCCGAGCTTACCAGTTCCACCAGACGTGACCATTGGCTTGCACTGATAAGGGAAATAATGTTTCTCCACCAGTTTTTATCGAAGTACAAGATAAAATGCCCAATACAAACGTGGGAGATGCATGCAAGGACAATATTGGGAATCATAAGGCTGCATGCAGCAAGAGAAATGCTCAGAATATCACCTCCTGTCCCAACAAAATTCTTAATATTTTCCTTATATAATGAGATACCAAAGGGAGACTATGTGCTAGAAGAGCTCGCTAATAGCTTAAAAAATGTCAATACTGGACATTCATGTAGTGCAAGTTCTATCCTTAGGAGTATGAACATTTCTAGGTCCATAGTTTCTGATGTAATAGTAGAAGAGGCAAGTCAAGCAGATGGAAGTGTAAGTGTTTCAGATGATAGTCCCTCATTGGAGACTGCTATCAAACAATCTAGAGAGGAAGAAAAGGAAGTTCTCATTGCTAAAGCTACCACTGAAGAAATAAAGGAGGAAGGAGTCATCGACAGTGTTATGGTTCTAACGGTAAGGATTAAACTCATATGTATCCTCAATTGCTGATCTCTAGTGAGTTGTGATGCATAATAGCACATGATTGTACAAAATGGAGTTGTTTCCTTGTAGCAGAAAGTATATTATCATACATTTCTAACCATTTCTTTTTTACTTTGGGCAATGGGAGTTTCAAGTTCAACATGATGGAATAATTAATGTTGAAAAAGTGCCTTTAAGATGTTTTTAACTCATTCTTGTCTGGATAATCAGATAGCAGGATTATCCTAAAGTAGAAGGAATTGAGACTCAACCATTGTTTGCTGATTTTATTGTGTAGGAACTGCTAAAGCCACTTAAAAATGTGGTTCCTTGGTTTCAAGAAATCTTCACATGGGAAAGACCAATAATTACCCTTGCTGTTCTGGCTGCATCCCTGATAATCACCTATATGTAAGTTCTTATTTCTTTACTCTTTTTTTGCTCATATACCTGTCAATTTGTGTTATATGCTTAAATATTTTCCATGATCATGAGTTAGTGTTGCTAGACATGAAAGCATATAACATGACGTAGACAATGCAGGGAGTGGGTTGGTAAGGCAATTGCAGGTTTCTTGATTTGGGTAATAGTAAAGATGCTTGAGGCAAGACAAAAAAAGATTAATGAGAAATGCAATGAGATAGTAATCAGTAGATCCAGTATGGTTTCTGATCAGTCTACGATGGAGAGCATTGTCTCAGCTCAGCAGGGATTATACACTGTTCATGAGATGATGCAGGTAGCAAACATAGCAATGCTAAAGATATGGTCAATACTTATTTCGAAGGCTGACAAGGTACTTTCTTGTAATATTTATTTCCGGTATTTATCTAGATTTTGGTGAAGATTGATCTTAAGTCTTCACATATAAAAAATGCATTTTTGGAATGATTGTGTAGTAATCAAGATTCTTATTCCCTTATCCTAGTTGTTTGTTATTATATTAGTTGTTTAAATTATCGTATTAGTAGTTATCTTATGAGTGTTTTAGTTTTTAATTCAAATTAGGATTTCATTTGAAATTGTAATTTTATAAATTGTTAGCCCCTGAGCACATAAGGGAAGAAAAAAAATAATTCCAGTCTCCCTCCTAATGTTTAATATCATCCTTAATTCTCTTTCCCTAATCTTTTTACCTCCAAAGTCCTCTCTATCTCTAATCTCTCTCTTTCTTTCTAATTTTGTTCCCAGCAGGCGGATGTGTAATAGAACTTATAAAGAATCAATTTAACCTAAAAGCTTAAGTGGGTGGGTGAGGCTACATTAATAATTTTATATATCTCAACACGCCCCCTCACACGAGAGCCCATTGTGCTTGAAGGGTGGACAATGCACAGACCCACCTACCTATGCTAAGAAATTTCACTAGAGAAAATGGAGGGCGATGAGGATCAAACCTATGACAACGAGATTCTGATACCATGTAAAGAACCAATTCAACTCAAAAGCTTAAAGCTGGTGGGTGATGGTTTATATTATTCTCTAACATGCTTCTTCACATGAAAGCTCATTGGGCTTAAAGGGTGGATGATGCATTAAGCCCAGCCTACCTACCTTAAGAAATCCCACAAGAGAAAGTGGGGGCTGTGAGAATCAAACTCGTGACATTGATACTATATAAAAAACCAATTCAACCCAAAAGCTTAAGCTGGTGGGTGAGGCTACATTAATGATTTTATATATCTCTAAGAGAACTCATATTTCACAAAATGAATATTGTCTTTAAGACAAAGGGACCTGTCCTTTGTATTGAATCTATTCTAATTTGCTTCTACTTCCATTACAAAACTATTCTTTTAGGAAAGGAATATTCTTACTATCAAAAGAATCCACTACCTATCTAATCATTATTGGATCAGAGAGAGAGAAAATGCTAAAAAGTTTCTAAAGAGAGAAAAAATGCTGATCTAATGATAATTAGATAGGTAGTAGATTTTTTTGTAATAAGAATACCCCCCTCTTCTTTTAGACGCAAAACTAAAACAAATGAATAGAATTAATGCACTTTTGGCCAATAATATATGAGGACTGAGACTATGGACAGATGTATAATCCAGAGGCCATATTAATTAAACTTATGTTCTTTTATTTTATATGTAAGATTGTTTTCTTCCCTCTAGGCTGGAATAAGACTTTAAAATTTTTTCTGTCATTTTTGAGGTGTGATGCTTTCTTTCAATTGAAAATGCCGACTATGAGGCTTATGCATTTTGCTCCTTCCATCCTATAAATGCTTGGTATTACAATTTACAATTGTTTTTGCTGCCTCTACCCCATAAACTTTGTGTTACAATTCACAGTTGTTTTTGTCTGCCTGGTATTAATAAACACAAGTCCTTGTTCATGTGGCAGCATGCAAATACAGTGATGGTGGCATTGAGTGGGTTGGCAGTCTTATTTGCAGTAATTCCATTCAAATTCTTCCTAATGGCTATCATTGTGCAAAGCTTCACAATGACATCAAAGATAGTTAAGTCTTCTGGAACAGGGAATAGAAGGTTGAAGGAATGGTGGGACTCAATTCCAATCGTCCCTATTCGTGTAGTAGACAAGGTTCCTGACACTAATAAAGAGGAGAATATGGTGCTATGAACCTTCCCCCATCCACAAGATGGTGCTAAATAGTTCTTATTCACTCTTTGCCCCACAATAGACTCTTTGTAAAAAGCAGTAGATGCCTTGTTTGGGAATAAAGGGAACTAATCAGTGTACATGACAATAGAAGACACTGAAGATACATATATAAAACTCATCTACACAGTTGAGCCTTTTGGTTGTTTCATTGCATTTCTTGCTTCTCCTGTTTCTATAAACTCTATAGTATATGAGAATGATAAAAGTATTACTATGGTTAGAGCTAGTTAAGAGCTTGATTAGTTAGAATTTAATTAGTGTAATTGGAGATTTGGTTCAGTTTTGCACCTCTCCAACTCTACAAAAACCAAAGTTCTATGCTTCAACCCCTTGAATTGAAGATACACAGTAAACATAACAGTGGGTTTTTCCTATTTTCCTTGTGGCATTTCGTTTTACAAGACTTGAACTATTTTTTTATTTATTAATTTAGTAAATAACTAATGTTACGTGGAATAAAACATGCGTTTATCATCTATCATTTAACATGATCATAAAAACTTTCCTACACACATAATATTTTGTGGGGCCCGCAGCAAAAACAAAAAAAAACCCAGTACGCAAAACGAATCTCTATAACATAACACAATCATTTTTCCTACAAAATAATTCTTATAAAACCCATAAAACATCTTGTTTATTAATAACAAGGGATTGTGTATTAATAATAGGGTAATGATATTGTAACAACCAAGTTGTGTTACTATCATGTTATTACCAATCAATCTCATCATTAGATCGCTTATGTTGATCCAACGGTTATATTTATTTCCATCTTTGTATCGTTATGATTTCCTAAATTTCATATTTTATATTTATTTTTACCGTATGGTTATGATTTCTCATATTTAATGCTTTCATTTTAAATACGAGGAATCATAACCATACAAAGATGAAAATAAATATAACCGTTAGATCAACATAAACGATTTAACGGTGAGATTGATTGGTAATAACATAATAGTAACACAACTTAATTATTACAATATAGAAAAAAGGGATTTGTTACGTCGACCTCAATAAATATGGACAAATTATTAAATTTTGAACGAGATGCCATACATGCACAAAACACTTACTGGTAAATATCAAATTAAATTTTCACCAAAAAAGAAAAATATCAAATTAAATGACTTGACTTAAATTTCATTTCAATTTAGTACATTCTTTTATAATAGTCATACTCAAGATTGGTTACTTGCTGCGGAGATAAATTTTCATTACAAATGAATTTTACTTGGTGAAAAATTAGTCATACAATCAACTTTATAAAAATTATTGGTTAAAGATTAATTATTTTTTTTTGGTGTAAATTGTGTTTGAATAATAATACTTTTGTCAAAATATATTGTATCCTAAAATAAAATTTTGACAGGTGTGTTCTGAGAGTGGTGCTTCCCCCCCTTGTCGGCAAGTTTATATCCATCCACCCGTCTTGAAAGCGAATCAAACACCAAAGAAGTATGCTTTAAAGAAAGCTGTTATGCTCCACGCAGAGGAAAATAAGATTAAGTTATTAAATGTTATCTACCAAAAAGTTATTAAATGTTTATTAGTTTTTTAAAAAACAAAGTATTTATGACATATTAATTTAAGAATGAATACTCATAAGTCTATTACAAAATTAGGAAAATTTGTTAACAATTGTTTTTAAGTTATGAAAATAAAAATTAAAAATTAAAAGCCAGAGTAAAACATTTAATATAATATAATATACAAAATATATAATTCTTGTTTTTAATAATTAAAATTATTTTTATCCCAAAAAAATCAAGAAGTGTTTAACAAAATGTATTAAATACTTCTTCACAAATATCTTCTAAATATAAAAAAAAACTCAAATAACAAAATTTTAGGCAATCAGTAAGTATTTCATACATGGCATGCATATTTTTAAATTTAGTTAAATTTTTAATTTTATGAGGAAATAAAAATAATTAATAATAAGTTCCTATAAATTTTAAAAAATGTATTAAAATTTTAAAATGCTCAAAAGTATAATAATTTTGAAAAAATAAGTTAAAAATGGCATGCATTATTTTAAAACACAAGTTGAGAATTTAAGAAAATTAAAATATTATTCAAATTTAATATATACGAATAAGTTTATTATTGTTTACAAAAAAAATAAGTTTATTATTAATTAATTTAGTGATAATACTTAATTTTTAAATTTGATAAATAATTATATTAAAAAATTAAATTTAAAAATGCATAAAATCATGGAATTCTAAAGAGAAACCAAGTAATACATAAAAAAATGATATTATATTTGAAAGTAAATAATTTCAGAGTATTATAAAAATGTTAAAGAAAATATGCTACTTTTTTATTGGTAAATAGAAAATATGCTAATTTATTATATATAAGAAAATATAATATAAGATTAATTTAATTAAGCAAAAATTATTTTATTATATACGGATGAATAAAAAATTATTCATGTTTTGTATGTAGATTTTTTTAGAAATCCTGAAAAAAATAGGATGGAGAATTTTTTTTCCAACATTTGATATGAGAAAATTAAAAAAACTCCCTGGAAAATTTTTTCTATCATTTTAGTTTTAACTACAGAATCTCAAATGAAAATGTTTTCTGATGCATGATATTTTATTTTTCCATAGCACAAGTATAAGTAACCCAACATTTCCCAAATTTTTTTGGACATATCAAACACCTTTTTGTAATTTACTTGTGAAAAAATACTTCCCATCGTATTTTTAGAAATCTTTTTTCGATAAAAAAATATCTCATTTACCAAACAGTTATTTTTCATTTCTTTTATGAATTAAAATTATGTGAAAACTCACTCTGTCGGCAACAAAATTAAAGTTTTTGGAATAATGCACTTTTCTACTTGGTTATGCGGAAAGTCGGCCATATTTTCAAAGCATTTAATGGGCCCCTTCTTATCCTCCCTCAGATTCGTCGTTTGTGGCCCATAATGGTCGGTGGGTCACCCTCACACTCACCCCGCATTCCCCGCCACACTCTTTGATTCATCTTGCTTTTAAAAATATTTTGAGAAAAAATATCACAATATTTTTTCTTATTTTTTATATGAAAATACGAGTGTCTTTTCTATTTAGTGCATCACATTTTATTTTTACTTTTAAACAAGAGGGACTAGAAACAAATACCTTCCCATTTGATTATCCTTTTCTCTTTAGTTGGTTAAAAGTTTTTACTCTCATTTTTTTTTTAACTTTTCTTATGTTGTATGAGAGAAAAAAAGTAGAGAGAAGTTGAATGTGGGTCCCATAATTTATATTTAAAAAGAAAAGAAAAATTAATTGGCATGGAAAATAAATTTGTGTAGAAAAATGATGTTATCTCATGTAGCATTAGAGTATCATTTCTTTTTTCTTTTTTCAATGAGGAAAAGAAGTATGAAATGCAAATGGACTACATCCCAAATTTGAATCTAGAACACTGGATTATTAACTTTGGAAAACAATGCAAACCTTATCTTATTAAAGGGTTTCCATTCTATCATTTAACATGACTATAAAAAAATTTCTACACTCACAACATTTCGTGGGACCCGCATGTTTTTAAAAAAAAATTATGGCACGCAAAATGAATCTTTATAACATTACACAATCATTTTTTCTACGACGTAACTTTTATAAAATCCCTTATTAAATGGAGCTAACATTTTGGATAGATATTTTGCATAATAATAACCTTACCATATCCAACTTGAAGATTTTCTCTTTATTCTTGATTCCTTGCAATTCATAAGCATCATCAATATCTCCTTTTTTTAGTAGGTTCCGTTCCGCATTACACGAAACAGCTACAATTGGGTTCCAGATGTCCAAACTTTAACAACTGAATTTGTCTGAACCTTGATCACTTGACACCTGTTTGTTTTTAAGCCTAAAGCTTCTTCTAGGTCATTGTCTAATTGACTGATTTAAAATTTTAATCGGGAATCGATGAACTTTCCATTTTCATAGAAATCTTTTACAAATAAAAAGATGGAAAAAGATATGAAATTTTAAATCAGATATCTTATATTCTTTCACACTTATAAAAAGGTGGAATCTATATCTTTAAAACTTTTTCCTCCCACTCTGTTCCCTATGATTTATCTCTTTCTCTAATTTAAAATGACATAACTTTATATTTTTTAAAATAATACATATTTTTCCTTAAAAATATAATATTTCTGTTCCCAATTGAAAGCCACAAAACAAGATGTATTGTTTTAGGAATTTGATTTTCTTGAGAATTCAATTTTCATATTGTGACTCAACTAATGCCCCTACATTTATTAGAAAAAGAAAACAAAAGTTTTGCACGCAAATCGAAGAGTCACAACATGAGAAAATGTTTTATTATAAAGTTCATTTTTCTACAATTACTGCAGATAAGTTATCTGTAGTACCATATCAAAAAAAAAATATTTGTAGTAAGTCCAATACAACGTCATTTTAGGATAGAAATCGTGGTATTTTGTAATTTTAATTTATTTCAGGGTTATTATAGTCTTTATAATTATAATTTTTTAATCACAAAATGACGTCATTTTGGAAGTAAATGCAGATAACTTATCTACATTAACTGCAGCATAAATATTTTTGCATAAATATTTTACAAAAACTTCAATAATAAAAAAATTAATAGGTAATAATTTTTTTAGGTTATATTATATTTTAATAATTATTACAAATAAGTTTTAATTTAAAAATTAAAAAAAAAAATAATCTGAGGGCTATTTTGCATCAGTGATAATTCCCGCAATTTCCTCAAAAATGGTGGATAATATTTTCTAATAAATCAATAACATTTCCACTTTTTTCTTCACTTCTCTGCCTATAAATACTATTGATTCCTTCACAATCAGATAAAAAAAAAACAAAACGAAAGAGAAGCTCATTGAAAAGAGAGAAAAAATCAAAGACAATGTCAGGGATCATGCACAAGATTGAGGAGACTCTCCATATGGGAGGGCACAAGAAAGAGGAGGAGCACAAGGGGGTGAGCCATGGTGAGTACAAAGGAGAGCACCATGGTGAACACAAAGGGGAGGGACATCATGGTTATGGAGAGCACAAACCAGAGCACCATGGTGAAGAGAATAAGGAAGGCTTTATGGACAAGATCAAGGACAAGATCCATGGTGACAATGACAAGGTAGATGGAGAGAACAAGAAGAAGAAGAAGAAAGACAAGAAGAAACATGAAGAAGGCCATGATCATGGCCATGACAGCAGCAGCAGTGACAGTGATTAGATCTTCCCCTGTTGCATCTTCTATGTCAAGGTTAACTTTTGTTTTTCTTTGTTCTTTTATGCTCTCTCAATATTTTACATCATTATTCTTTGAACATGGATTATGAATTCTTAAATTATATTTTTCTTCTAACACCCATGCTGTTGAGATCTTTTTTTAATATAGAAATCATAATTATTTATTTGAGGCGAGTAGATTCCTTGAAAATTTTTCAAAAGCTCTGTTTCTTTGAATCAATTATGAGACTAATTATGGGAGTGGATTCCTTGAAATTCTTTCAAGAGCTCTGATTCTTTGAATCAATTATGAGATTAAATTAAAAATTAAGATTTCATACCTCTTCTTGAAATGATATTAGCGGAGATTAAATCGATATCCTCCCCATCAGTTTCCTTTCACGTTGCACAAATTGAGTTACTATAATTGAGTATTGAGATCTCATTTTTAGCCTATAGAGTAGTAGATTTTTTTTTTCTTCTTTCCCGATGACATTTTTAATAATGAGTTTATCCTCTATAATTTAACATGATCAGAAATTTTTTTTCTACATTCACAACATTTAATGGGGCCCACAGCAAAAAAATTAAAAAAATTCTGGCACGCAAAACGAATTTCTATAACATAACACAAATATTTTTCCTATAACATAACTCTTATAAAACCCTTTAATATTTTTTTTTTCAAGTCACTTAAAATTTTATAACTATGAGATTATTCGTCAAATTTGATTTTCTGTGTAGGTATATTGGGGAATATTAACATCATCTGATCATGCTTTTGGATAAAAATTACTTGCATTTTGATATATTACTTACTTGTTCTTTTTTTTTCTGCCTATTATTGCAGGTGTATGGGACCATAGAGTGAGGGCTATGTCTTCCCTTTTTCTTCTAATGTACTATTAGTTATGAGTGGGAAAAAAAAAACAACAACGAGAAATTATGCTTGTTTTTAGTTTCTAATTCGAGTGCTTATAATATGCGGTTAAGTTGGTTTTTAAAACACCACTGCTTTGGTTGTATATTAACCTAATAAATAAGATTTCTATTATTAGTATTACCTTGTTGATAAGTTATTATTATGACACTGCTTATTTCAACACCACATTGGGTCAATCGCTTAAAACAAATGTTTATCTTCCGAGAAAACTTTTAGACTACGATGCGTTGAAATTCGGCATAACAGTAGTTAATTTATGGGTTTTATAATTCTCATTCAACATGAGAATTCAAATTTTCCTACACACCCTTCGATTTCCGTGCTGACATGGGTTTTATATATAATTTTTCCTAACACATGGGTCCCACATATATTTTATCTCTACAACATAAGATTTTAATTCTCCTTCAATATGAGAATTATAAAATCCTTAATTTATACTAAGATACGTATGCCGATAAGATTTTAAACTAATTATTTCCCAATTAATTTAGTTAAAAAAATATCTACCAGAAAAGGTTAAAAAAAAAACTATACGCCAGGGGTTGTTTGTTTGGCATAGGCGGGCAAGTCATGTATGCAAAACTCTATTTCACGGCATCACGTGAAATAACGCATTCCATTAAAGAATAAAATAAAATTTCCATGATTGTCAATTTGTCATGTGATAATATTTGAGGAAGATGTTCGTGAATAGTCATTGATTGAATTGATAAATAAGAATCTATTTACTTCTACTAGGTTTTCTCTCTATATGACTGTAAAATTTCTAAAGTAAAGAAGTATAACAAAATTTAAATTAACTCGATATTGTATGAATCTATTTTCTATTCTATTTGAATAGTTTGTAAAATAGAAAAAATGGAATTTTTTCAAAAAAAAATAATAATTGCAGAGAATTTTATAAGATGCCACATGGACTAGCATCTTCCGGAATAATGATTAAAATGTCACATTTTGGCAAAAAATTTATCCAAATGTCACGTAAATAGTATTTTTTACAAGACTGCCACATGTCATAATTCGCTACCAGTGGTAGCGAATTTGTAGCGAATTTTGTGGCCAATAGTTTCATAACACGTGGTCATATTGCAAACGAAATTCGCTACACAATGTAGCGAATTACGTCACGTCAGCTTTTTCCTGCAAAAGTGTGACACGTGTCAAAAAATCATTCACGGACATAATATGCTACACAGGGTAGCGAATTATGACCTGCTTGACACGTGTCATTTTTGCTGACTCTGCAGTCTGATGTGACATAATTCGCTACTCTGTGTAACGAATTATTTGCAAGCATATTTCGCTACATAGTATAGCGAAATATCCTAGTGGTATTTTGGGAAAATTTACTATTGACGTAGCAGTCTGATAATTTTTTTGGTCAAGCGTGGCAAAACGGTGACTGTTCTGCATCTTCCTCTATGCTGCCACGTGACATTCATCCCTTCTCATTGATCCGTTTTACATATTTCAAGTTCCTCTTTTTTCTCCCTTGTGAGCACAAATCTTAATATTTTATGGTTGAACCTAACTATGAGATTAGGCATAACATTTTGGTATATCCTCGTAAATAAATTGATCTTGTAACTTTTACAGACACACATAAATTAATGTTTGGGATAGGTTATTTTACCTACTTCTATTTTGTCTATCTTTACCTACCATTTTTAATACCATTAGATTACAATCCCATCTGACGGCAGACATTTACGAAATAAAGTAAACCTTTTTTCTCATTGTTTCTCTTCATCTCATGCCGCACCCTTTCTGTCTCCTCCCCTTTCTCTCTTCCTGGCGATGGCGACGGCGACGAAGATCGAAAATTCCGGTAATTCAAAAATTAATTCTTCCAAAAATACACAAACTCAATAAATAAAAAATAACGAAAAAAAGAACATGATCTCGTGCTTATTCCTTAGGGTTCATAGAAAGTCGTCACTTCAGGTAAGACGATGGAGTGCTAGGATGCTTATACCTTTGCCTTTCTCTTCTTACTTAATTCCTATAAGACGATGGCGTGATTGAAGGATACTATAACTGTCACTTATGGTAAAGTTGGTGTGTGCAAGTCCACAACCTTTGGTAAATAAAACTTTTTTTTTTTTGGTATCCAGTAAATAAAACCCTTAACTTCATTTTCATTCTTTCTCTTCAAAGGGTCTGATTTTTATTTCTTCAAGTTTCGATTATTTTTGTTGGTGGAGTCTTTTGCACTTGCAACTAAGAAATGGATCAACCAATATGACAGAGATTCTTACAAATGGATCGACAAATTATTTTTTGGTAATTCTTATAATCATGATTAACATAGCAATGGTTCATGTCTAACCGGTTAATGGAATTCCGGTGTCTCAGAAACTGAATTGCTAACAATTTAAAATAAGTATAGGTATTGGTGGAAGAGAAAAAGGGAAAAGGGAGGAGAGAGAAAGTGTTTGAGAGAAAATGAGGAATAACAATGAGAAAAAAGGTTTATTTTATTTCGCAAATGTCTACCGTGGGATGAGATTGTAATCTAACGGTATTGAAAGGGGTAGGCAAAATAAGAGTACGTAAAATAACCTATCCCTTAATGTTTAGTAGAGGAGAATTTTTTTTATTCGAGAATCTCGATTTTCAGAAATATGATCCGAAAATAAATTTTTTTATAAAATTTAATTTTCCGAAATTCTTAAAAAAATGCCGCGCACCAAACACCTAGTTACAAAGTGTTTGGTTGGGGACAACTCAAGATTTTCCTAGCAAAGTGGATGTGGGCATCATCTTTCTCCACGTTTGGTTCAGGTATTTCATGTGTGTTGCCCGTCAATGAGGGTTCCTTAGCATTCCATGAAAACAAGTAAAAGCCAGCAATAAACACTGGTGATGAAGCCGGCTGTGAAGGTGGTATTTATTGTGAAAAAGCGGGTAAGTGAAAAATGGGATGAATAGGAAGACAACTTTACCCCTGCTTCTTAACCACACTGTTGACAACTCACCTTGATAGCCTCGTTGGTCAAGCTTTTTTTGGGGATGGAGCAGCTGCTATCATTGTTGGTTCTGATCCAAATTCCTGAAATTGAGAAACCTTTGTTTGATTAGTTTGGACGGCACAAACAATTGCTCCAGACAGTGAGGGAGCCATTGATGGTCACCTTCGTGAAGTTGGGTTAACATTTCATCTACTTAAAGATGTTCCTGGGATTGTCTCAAAGAACATTGATAAGGCTTTGGTTGAGGCCTTCCAGCCATTGAACATATCTGATTATAACTTCATCTTTTGGAATAAAACCATGTTTTTATAACGTTATTTTTGTAATTTCGTTAAGTTTTCCTATCAATATTTTATCTTCAACCAAACAGACATTCAGAAATTTTATTCCATTTTCCTGATAAAATTTTGTCCAACCAAACAACTTATTTAAAATTTTCCTATCTAACTCACTTTCCCTATATATCCCTAGTATTTACATTTCCCTATTATTATAAAATTTCTCCCGAATCACACACTATATAAAGGGTTTTGTATTTCTCCTCGCAGAGCTTTCTCTTCTACCACGAAGACAAAGATATGATGGGCACATAATGGGTTTCTTTTAATTTTTTTTAAAAAATTTGGCTAAATGTATCGTGTGAGGAGAACACTTCTACAATAATAGTAGAATTGTTTTTCCCCTCATTAAAATGCATTAATATATATATCTAAATGACACACACTTTACTCAATAATTAATAATTTGGTATTTACCAAGCAAAAAAAATACTAAGCAACAGTAAAATCATGTGTCTTACAAAAAAGTACATTATGATATGGGTTTTATAAGAGTTATGTTGTAGAAAAAGTGATTGTGTTATGTTATAGAGATTCATTTTACATGCCGGATTATTTATTTTTTTGCTGCGGACCCCACAAACTATTGCGTGTAGGAAATTTTATAAGGTCATGTTACATGATAGATGATAAACCCATAAGATATTAGTCTCGTAAGAATGGTTTAGATGAAGGAAAAATGTTTATGTAATTATTGCACATAAGTTATCTGCATTTATTCCTGAAACGATATCGTTTTGGTATTAAAATCTTAAAAAATTATAAATATAAAAATTATTATAACCCCGAAATAAATTAAAATTATAAAAACACTATGATTTCAGCCGCAAAAAGACGTCGTATTGGGTTTACCAAAAGTTACTTATCTAAGTAGCCGCAGAGAAAGCAAAGACTAATATATTACTCTAACAAGATATAAAAACTTACCATTTTAAAGATAAAATGAGTTAATTTTCCGAGTATATAACCCATGCTAATAAGTTATCATGTTTACCAAGAAAAAAAAAATTTGAGTTATCACAATAAGGAGTCCTTTTCCACGTCACTGAACATTAAATTAACAAAGACATGATAAGTGATCACAGTGGAAACCTAACAAAAAAATTCTAATAATTTTTAGTAGCCAATTAAAAATGATCAAACTATAAGAAACTATGTATCCTACAATATAAATATGGTATTAGAGGAAGGTTATCTTCATAAGCACTTTGTTCTTACAATCACTTACAAACATTTTTATTATTGTTGAATCAAAATCAATTTAATAACTCTCATTTAATGTCATTTTATAATGATTAATTTAATTTTATTCGAATGAAAATAAAAATAATTATAAGAAAAGATATTATAATTATAACCTATCCATGTTTATTTACTATTTAGGAACAATGACCATTTTGTCATGCTGACCAAAAAAATTATCAGACTACCACACCAATAGTAAATCTTCCCAAAATGCCACATGAGATAATTCGCTACACTGTGTAGCGAATATGCTTGCAAATAATCCGCTACACAGTATAGCGAATTATGTCACGTCAGAATGCACAGTCAGTAAGAATGACACGTGACAAGTAGGTTGTAATTCGCTACACTGTATATCAAATTATGTTCGCGAATGATTTTTTGACACGTGGCACACTTTCACAGGAAAAAGCTGACGTGTCATAATTCTCTACCACTGGTAGCAAATTTGATCCGCAATATGATCACGTGTCATGAAATTATTGGTCACGAAATTCGCTACCAGTGGTAGCGAATTATGACACGTGGCAGTCTAGTAAAAAGTACTGTTCACGTGTTATTTGGGTAATTTTTTTTACAAAATGTGACATTTTGATCGGTCTTCCTACTATTTAGGATAAAGTTTTGTTGTCCTAATCTTGGAGAGGGTATTTTGTGGGACTGAATTATGATAGTCCTTTCCCAAAATAGAAAAAAAGAGACGGATGAAGAAAAAATCAAAAAAAAAAAATGATAGAAATGGAAGAAAAATTTTCATTTATAATAAAAAAATCACCGAATGAGTGATAGCATGGAGCATATTAAATTTTTCACCTTCACCTTTTGCTGCCCACAAGAACAGCACCAAACAACCAGTGGCTTTTACTCTGTACATCAGGTAACCTGTTTTAACAAAAAGGAGCACCGCCCATTATGAAGATTCCAACAAGGATCGCTTCATTGTTTGGACAAATGAAAACCACGGCCTCCGCACCTTTTTTTCCTTCTCCACTCGCCTCTTGTGCTTTGTTTATTTCTTTTCATATATTAATAAAAATTGAACACATAAACCTTATCCAAATTCCTGACTTTGTGCTTTGCTTATTTAATTAGTTGCGAAATGAATGTTCTTAAAATACATATTAAAAATTGAAAATATAATATTATTAAGTAAAATTAAAAAATTTATAACTTAATATTTTCTTTGAATAAATAATATTCTTTAATAAAATAAAATATATTATTTTAAAAAATACATGTAAGAAAACTTTTTTTAAAAGAAAAAAGATGAGAGATATTCTAACTACCAAAAATATCTACTACCAACTCACTACCTCCACAATTATCATTGGATTAAAGAGAGAGAATATTGAAAAGTTTTTGAAGAGAAAGGAAATATTGATCCAATAGTGATTATGGAGGTAGTGGGTTGGTAATAAATTTTTCTAATAGTAAGAATATCCCCACTCAGGAAAAAATGGGTGGTTTTGAATTCTAAGCCCCCAAAGAATCACTTCCTTTAACTAAAAGGTTTTATAATTCTCATTTAATAATGAAAATTACAATTTTCCTACACACTTTCGATTTCTGTGCTGATATAAGTTCTAAGTATAATTTTTCTAATATATGAGTCCCACATGCTTTTTATTTTTACAACATGAGATTTCAATTATGACGTTACATCATAATTATAAACCCTTGACTAAAGCCCCAAATGATGCTTTTATCAAGTTGGTGTTTTTTATTTTTTTTGTTTTGTGTCTTCTTTAATTAAAGACGCAAAATTATGTACATAGGACAACAGAGACAGAGGAAATCAGCGGCGACAGTTACAGAACCACTGTTTCACCTCTTCGAATTTGAGTCACAAAAACAACATGCCCCAGCTACCAGAAACAACTTGAATCTGTGACCTATTGACTCTACTCATATCTCGTTTGCTCCATCTCTCTATATAAGTTTTAACATGTTTCTTTTAACCCACCAATTTCAGCTTCATCATAAGCCAGAAAAAGAAACAGAAAAAAAAAAACCAACATTTGCATAGAGGAATCTTGCTCTCTTGAACTTGAACTCGCATGGCTTCACTTATACTTTTATTTTCAGAACTTGTTAGGAATCACGAGTGGGATGCTGCAGCTCTATTAGCAACGTACCCTCCCTCTTCTTCTTATTATTCTACCATAACTTCATCTTATACTGTGAGCAAACCATTGAAAGAAGAAGTTAACAATAACATGCTGAAGCAGAACAGCCTGCGGAGAATTGAAGATGCTGTGATGGATAATCCAATGGAGTCGAGGGTGTGTGTGGATTATTTTGTTTGGCCTTGAATTTTGTAACCGTAGATGTGTAATTGTTCTTTAATTCTTTATATTTGAAAACTATGATGCAACAATGTAGTCTTTGCACATTTTCTTTGAATTTTGTTTCAGTTTATTAAATGATGAAAATAAATAGTGAGTCTTTGTGCTGAATTCTAATGATAATTTTTATTTTTCCTCATGTATAGTTATAATAAAAATAGTATTTTAAATATTTTAAAATAAAAAAGAGAGTTGTTTTAATTTTAATTTTCTATATAATATAATATAGGTTAGAGTTTAATTCTAATTCATGTGTAAATTTTTATACCATCTCTCAATTATTTACGTGTGGAGAAATCATAAAAAAGGATTTATTCATGATAAAAATTGAAGATATTCGACAAAAGGTCGGAGTAGTACCGGTTGCCGAGAAGATGAGAGAACATAGATTGAGGTGGTTTGGGCACGTGATGAAAAGACCCCTAGATGCTCTGTAAGAACAGAAGTTTGTTACCAAGAGTTCAACAAAAAAAAAGACAGAGGTCGGTCGAAACTTACTTGGGGAAGGTAGTAAAACAAAATTTAATGGAGTGAGATATAGATTGGCGGACGGTATGTCTCAGAACGGAATGGAGAAAAGCTATAAGTATGGTGGAGGGTTAGACCCGTGGTTATTCCTATGTTCCAGATGGTCCTTTTTTAGTCCTTTTCCCCTTCATTTCCTCCACTTCTTCTTGTCCCTTTCCTTTTCACTTTTATTTATTTATATATACATATATATATATATATATTTTAATTATTTTTTATTTTATTTTTTCAACAATTTTATATCTTTCAATGGGTTCATCTACCACCGACCCCAATTAATTTGGGATAAAGGTGATGTTGACGTTGATGATAGGCAACACCTTCTCTCAGTTAATTATAAAATCATAAAAAAGCCTTTATTTTGTGTTATAGGTTAATTGTGTGGGTGGTTTGATTTTTCAAAGTACCTTAGATAAGAAATTAATATTTTTTTTGGTAATATAAGAAATTAATATTTTAATTTAACTTAAAAGTGATTTTTAACTTAAAAAAAAAGACATGTCAAACAAACACTAAGAACAATGAGAAGGTTTAGAATTACATATCTCTTCTTCAATTTCATTTTTGCTAGCAATTAATCAATATAAGTTGGTTGTCGTCCATGCAAGGGAAATGACTATTAAATGGAAAAAAAATAGTGGCGGAGGTATAAATTATTCATGAACACTTCCATCCTTCACCTATCAGATCTAAAAATATGGCAAACAGACATCTCTGGAATGTTGGAGCTGCATTGCACAGCCTAAAAATTATTCTTTTGAACGCAAACGTTCCACACGGACAGGTGGAAGTAATCTTGTATTGATCATTAGGAGCAACTGGTATTTGATTGTAACCTGAATAACCATTAAGAATGCTTAAGTATTATTTTCTAGCCAAATGATCAAGCATTTGGTGTGTGAATGAGAGCGGGATGTAGTCTTTTCTTGTAGTATTGTTAAGCATTTAGGGAGTGTTTAGTATGGAGAATTTAATATGAATGTAGGGAAAGTGGGGTAGGGAAAGTACAGTAACCATGTTTGGTATGGCTTCAATTTAAAAAATACCAGTATACTTTTCATCCCTTGTGTTCTGGATGGCCCAACCGCCAGTAAAGGGCCTAATCGCTACAGCAAGGCCCAGTCGCCACGATTGGCCTTGTAAGCCATAGCAGGCCGGCCATCTGTCGGCCCAGCGTCGCAGGCCCATACCCCTGTTGAGCTTCACCTCAGCCCTAAGGGCTGATGTAGACGTGCACGCCCACCAAGGGTGCAGCACACCCAAGAGATACATCAAAATGTCTTACCTTGGGACATTAACCACTAAAGGCAATCGCCACAAGTATCACAAAGGGAAACTCTCCCATTGCCCAACGCTGACCTAGCCAGTAGAAGGGGGCGCGGCGCCGCCATAACGTCGGCGCCTAAACCGCCCAACACTGTTATCAGGGGAACACACCCCAAGGAGAGTTGACCTTCCTCCTGACCTAGCCATATCATGGCAATATAAATAACCCCCAGAGGACACAATAGAAGGAGGTTATGTATCGATATTTGCCTATTACTTGAATTCTCTTATAGTTTATACTTCAGTTGATTATCTGCTAGTACTTGGGATCATATCACGTGGCCTGGTCTATACCAAAGCCATAGATATCGCCCATACAGTGATCATACACCCTATAAGGGAACATAGTGGGCTTATAGATTCCTTCGGTACATTGGCGCCGTCTGTGGGAAACTATAAACTTCTATTCCCATTCTTTCACCAGCTAAATAGATATACTTCACCTCCCTGTAAACAAATATGGCGGTTACGAGAAGAGCAGAACAAACGAGAGCTGCGACCCCTGAAGGTCACGTACAAACAGTACGTTCCAGCTCCCCACCATCCATGCACTCGGCACCAGCAGGCGATGCACCACCGGCTCCCGTTATACGCTCGGTTAACCCTCCTTTACGCGTGGCTGACGGAAGAGAGGTTCGCGTCAATCGCCAAGTCATAGTGCATGAAGCACAAGGCGAAAACGCGTTACCTACACAACCCGCACCGCCCGGTGTTCACTACGGTATGCCACTACCCACCATAGTTCCACCACCAATTTACCCGGTGTATCAACCCCGACCAGCTCAAAGCCAACCGCTACCCTGTTACCATGATTACCGCCCCCCTGGCGTTGCACTATATCCCAACAGGCCTCACGGCCAAAATCCGCTCACTCCTTTCCCCATTCAGTACCCATTCCATGCCCACGCAATACCGCCCTACAACACTATGATTCCACAGCCCCAGTACAACCCACAAGTGGTCCCACGAGCACAAGCCGCCCCACAGGGGTCGTTTGTAAACCCCGACCAACAACAGGGCGCCGATCAACATGGCCCAGCCCTCTCTTATTCGGTTGAAGCCCCACCTGCACAACAACGCCCCCATGGTCAACAAATGCATCACCAAGACCCACGGGTAACACCTGCTACCACTTCAGGGAGAAATAAGCCATTAACTGACCTCCTACGCCTCACCCCCATACCACTTGGCTTCAAAGGCCCGTCTAACATAATCACCTACATTGGAGATTCAGACCCCTTCGAATGGATTCAGAAGTTCGAAGCAGCAATGACACTCCACGGAGAAACCGACCTCCTTATGTGCCGAACTTTTCCAACACTCCTCGGCGGAAGAGCCCTCACGTGGTATACTACCTTACCAACCGGCAGCATTTCTTCGTGGGACGACCTGGCCTACAAATTTCAAGCCCACTTCGCCACCAGTCGCCCCGTGCCAAAGTCCGTGCATTCGCTTGAAAAGATCCGTCAGCAATCAGGCGAATCCCTTAGGGCGTTCCTCAATCGCTTTGACAAAGAAGCTTTGCAAGTGCAAGGTCTCGATCCTAAGGTCCAAGTACATATACTCCTCTCAGGTTTAAGGCAAGGCGCTTTCGCGTACGAGCTAGCCCGTCATGAGATAACTGATCTGGAGGGGGTGAAAAAGAAAGCCCAGGAGTTCATGCGGATTGAAGAATACAAAGGTAGCAGGACCGACGATTCTTCGCACAGCCAAGCTCAAAAGCCAACCAAAGGCAAAGCTGAGGGCGATGATGAGAAAAGAAATCAGAATCTTCCCAGAGGATCCGGACGCCCTTCTGGCCGAGGACAGACCGGACGCCGCCCGCACAGCGTCAACCAGACGGATTACAAAGATGGGCAGAGAAATCAGGCCCCGCGCGCAGAACAAGATAAAGAGACCGCCGTATACTGCAAGTTCCACCGAAGCAACGGCCACAGCACTGAAGACTGCAGACACTTGAAGGAGGAGATCGATGAGCTGATCAAAAACGGAGCACAGCGACGGACCGCCGAAGGCAATCGGGGTGATGTGACGGGCAGACGACGGGATGAGCGCAGCAGGTCGCCAGACAGAAACAACCAATCTCGATACCGGTCACGCAATGACCGCCCTAGAAGAGAAGAATCCTCAAGAGTCCACAATCCACCCCCCAGTCCACGCCATAGGAACCGAGGAAACGATGACGAAGAGGAGGATTCCGCTGTCATCAAACACGGAGTAATCAATATGATATCAGGCGGATTGAGCGGAGGCGGAGAAACATCCAACGCCAGGAAAAGGCATCTGAAGCAGTGCCTGGCGATAGCCGGGAAAGTTATTAATAAAGCCAAGCCAAACCCATGCCCCGCCAAGCCCAAGATCATTTGGGACAGCGACGACCTGGGAGAGGTCCTCCCCGGGCATGACGACCCCCTCGTCATTAAAGCAACAATCGCCAACTTTGGCGTCAACAGGGTCTTTGTTGACCACGGCAGCTCTGCCGATATTTTGTTTCTGCCATGCTTTTCAGCGTTAGGATTCACAACTAATGATCTGACTCCTGTTTCAGGAGAACTTTCAGGTTTTAACGCAACCACTACCAAACCACTGGGAATGATAACCTTGCGTTTATCATTGCGAACGCCACCGACGTCGACATCAGCTGATATCCAGTTCTTGGTGCTCGGCACTCCTTCCGCATATAACGCCATACTTGGCCGAAGGATGTTTGCGGCGTTCGAGGCAAGTATTTCCCACCCACACTTGGCAATTAAGTTTGTTGCTAAAAACAACAAGGTTGCAACGGTGAAAGGCGATCAGTTGGTAGCAAGGAGCTGTTACAACATATCCCTAAGGCCAGCTACAAAGGTTACATTCAGAACTCCACCAGCTCAACCACCAAGTTCAAACCCATCGCCCCCAAGAAACAGCCCATCCCAGAACACGATCAAAGGCGATCAGTGTCTCTTGGTAGAATTCGATGCAAGAGACGACCCAGAGTCGAACATGCAAGACCTACCCCCGACGGAGCCCTAGAGCACGTCACACTTGGAGATGCAGACCAAACCACAACCATTGGGGCGGCGATGCACCCCGACACCAAGGAGAAGCTTATTCAACTCCTTAAAAGAAACAAAGACTTGTTCGCTTGGAAACCATCAGACATGCCGGGCATTGACCCTGAAGTTTGCTGCCACAGATTGTCCGTAGATCCCAAGGCGAAACCCATCGCCCAGAAGAAGAGAAAGTTTGGCCCTGACCGCCAAAAGATTATTGATGAAGAAGTAAGGAGACTGCATGACGCCGGATTTATCCGAGAAATCAAATATACCACATGACTGTCCAACCCTGTGTTGGTTAAAAAACCTAACGGGGCGTGGAGAATGTGCGTCGACTACACTGACCTCAACAAAGTGTGCCCAAAGGACGCGTATCCATTCCCCAGCATCGATCAGCTCGTGGATAACGCGTCAGGGTTCAAAATGCTGTCTTTCATGGATGCTTACTCTGGCTATAATCAAATTCCTCTAATGGAGGAAGACCAAGACAAAACGGCGTTCATTGTAACAGCCCGTGTTAACCCGGTCTGTTAACACACTATCGTATTAAGCCACGCTTAATTAAAATGCGGAATAACTTTTTCTTTAATTCAATTATGACGTCATTAACTTAACCAACTTGATTACTTAATCATTTTCATAAAAATACTGTCTGTATGTAAATTGCAAGACAACTAACTGAATACCTCATAAATAAATATCAAGTGAGTATCTAAAAACCACAGGACTACAACATGCAGCCTGGGTCAGAATCCTGATACTTTAATTACAACATAATTAGAAAGACAATAACGCAATCATGTGGCATGGACAAACCCCATGCTCACCAAATAAGGCAACAAGGCCCAATAGCAGTCATAACATAAACTCAGCAGAAAACATAACAGCAGTCAGCATATCATCAATCAGCTCAACTCTGGCCTCCTGCCACCTGAGCCCTCAACATTTCTCGATCCTGAAATAAGCGTCCCCAAACGTGGGGTGAGATCTCTAACAAGAAATCTCAGTAAGACAAGGGGTCCTCAAGGAGTCTCCACCCCAAGCTCACTTACATGTGTAATATAAGTTCCAAAAACAGTATTACAGTATAAGTTCTAAAATCATGCGATGCAGCAATTAATCATGTCATGTGTGCTTTCAAATCTACTGGCCAGAGAAATGTAGGAATACGTCTATGCCTACATGAGTACATGGATACTACCTGCACCTCACCCACATGCTTCTCCATCTTGTATGTACTACATACTCAGGATTGCCGTCTAGGTGGACACCACATGCATATCATAATGCTCATTACATATAAACAGCTCAACAGCATTTCCAAAATAATCAAAGCATGTAACACAGCATGCATAAACCCATCCCCATGGGACATGGTGGAACATCAAAATGGCTAAACCGAGGACACGAAAGCTTACCTTGCAAGCTAGCTATCCAAGCCAAGAGTCCAACCACTCACAAGTCCACAACAGCAGTATCACAATCTGATATGGACCAATAATACATTAATATTAATGCATCTCAAGCATACAACTTTAAAGACTACGCCTTTCTTTTACGTTTTACGTCTTAAGGCTTCCAACAAAGCCATAAGCCCTTAATCACATGATTCTGACTTAGTTCATTTATTACAGAAGTTCAACTTCCTTAAACTAGGGTCCACACACACCCAATAGCTTACTGTTCATACAGTACAGCTACTGTCTGCGCAGAACCCAGGATATCCGGATATCAGAAGGGGCATATCCGGATATCCATATCCGGATATCATACTGGACATATCCGGATATGTCATATCCGGATACCCAGATCCCATATCCGGATATCAATATCCGGATACCATATCCGGATACTGATATCCGGATATCTGTTCGACAGATATCCGGATATCTCACGACAGAATGCAGTTTCTGCATTTCGTGAAAATATCCATCCAAGGTTCCATTTTTAATACTTCAAAACGTTAAAGCATGCATTTT
>JAVKPL010011792.1:0-54684 GCA_032173675.1 Gastrolobium villosum | reverse complement strand
AATGGTTGATGATGCATAAGGTAGAGGAATTTCCTTCTTGAACCAGAAAGTTAAATGGTCAACCCTTATGTTCCTGTTGCATGAACCTTTGAGCCTAATCTGTTGTTAATGTACTCTCACATCCATTCCTTTAGACTGAAAAGTTCATATAAGTCATAAGGGGTGGAGTGTTGTGTGGAAGTGAGGTATCTTTGCAATAAGTGAATGAAAAAGGTGTTTGAAACATGAGAATAAAAAAAGAAAAAGAAGAAGAAAAAGGTTGTGGAACACAAATTGTTTAAGTTTTTGAAGGAGGTAAAATGAAATGTTAAAAGACACAAAGTGTCAGGAAGAAAAGGAGGAAGAAAGTCAAAGAATGAAAAGGAAGAAAGATTGGGGAATTAAGAAGGACATGACAAATAATGTGATTCCCCCTTATCTGAATCTGATTCATTTGATCTGAACTTTTCCTGCCACAGAAAGCCTTACCTCTAGTCAAGCCATACACCAAGCCTCATTGCTAACCATGTTAAGACCTTTTTGATCTGCCTTATAGATCATTTGTGCCATGAATAATGAGAATAGGGGCAAGCCTATGGAAGTTTGAGTGTAGCGAAGAATGAGTGACATGTTGATCCCTAAACACTAGTGTGTAAGAGAGTTAAATTCTCACAATTTTTGAGAAGATCCTAGTGAGGGGGTGTGTTGTTTGAGAGTCTCTTATGTCATCTGTACTAATCTGTTGAAAAGCATATAGGATGTTGTGCAAGTCATGAGAAATAAGAGATTGCATGGTTGTAAGTTGTATCAATGTGATCCCTTGTTGAATTCAGTCGATCCTCGTGAGTTTCATTTGTAAGAATCTGGAATCCCTCTTTGTTGCAAGTGCATTACTGAGGACAACAATGTCCAAATCTGGGAATTTTGATAAACCCCTGGTTCATCAGGTTTTTCAGCACAAATTAGGATTAATTTGTATGAATAATTGGTTTAATAAGGAGGTTAATGTATTAGTATTTCCTGAATTGCAAGTTCTGAGAGCTTTGTGAAAATCTACATTGTCTTGCAGGGAAAGGAAGCCCAAAAAGCATCAAAAAAAGGAAGAAGATTCTGGAGGAGAAAAATTGCCCAAGTGTTGAGCGCTAAAATGGCCACACTGACCGTTTTAGCGTGCTGCTGCAGTTCGAAGGAGGAAGTTGCTGGTGCTGAGCGCTAAAACGTCCACACAGACCGTTTTAGCGCGCTGCTGCAAATCAGAATTGGAAGCCTCTGAAGCTCAGCACTAAAATGCTTACACTTAGCGTTTTAGCGCTCTAATGTGCAATTCTTCTTCTCTGTTCTGAAACGCTAAAACATTCAAATCAAACGTTTTAGCGTTGGAGTCAGTTGAAAGTAGTTGGGAGGTTATCAACCATGGACGCTAAAACGCTCATTCAGACCGTTTTAGCGCCCAAGTCAGTTGAAAGCAGTTGGTCATGCATCAAGCCGGACGCTAAAACGCCCATTTCTGAACGTTTTAGCGTCCACATTATTTTTCAGCAGAATTGTATCACTATAAAAGGCAAAAGGCCTGAAAAAAAGAGAGAGATCTAGATAGTTTTTCTCTCTCCCAATTTTCTACTCTCCTCTCTTATATCAGATCTTAGGATCTGAATTCTCCCTTTTACACAATAATTCTTAGGAGTAGTGTAGCATTGCAATTGAAGATTGAAGATCCACCACCATGACAATGGAGTTTGTTCTTTCTTCTTCCCTTGTATTTACTTTCATTATGTCTGAGTAGAGTCCTTTGTAGTCTGATTCAATGGAACTCAAGTGTGTATTTATGAATAATTAATGTGAAGTTATGTTTTCCTATTATGTGACCTGTATGAAGTTGTCTTGATCAATCATTCTTGTTTATGAAATGATGTAGAACAGACATGTTTGCATTGTTTTGAAGTTGACAACTTCATCATTAGTATTATAGCAGTCAAGACATTGATGCTATAATATTAATGTAATCTTAAGACCTTAGTAATTAATGCAAGTATTATGAAAGGAATCACTAAGACATTGGGATTTCTGATTAATGTACCCGTCAAGGTAGTAAGACATTACATCTTGATGATAAGTAAAAGGTTGATTAACATTACATGATAGAGAAGTCATGATGGAAATTGATTCATTCATAAATTCATACGTGAGGGAGATTGATTTCTGGCTACTATTTTAAATTATATTCATATCTTTGTGTTTTAAACTTATCTTATTTTATGCAATTACATTTCTAGTGACAAGAAACTCATGCAAATCAAATCTTTTTGGTTGACTCAAATCAATAAAAAGTGGATAATCAGTGCTTGACACAATTCCTCGTGGGAACGATATTTTCTTATCATTTTTATTACTTGTATGACTAGTTCACTTGCTAAATGGACAACATACCCTATTTAGAAAGTTTGCCGTTGTGTCTATGGCATATCCCAAAATGATTTTGGAAGTTGAGTCTCACTCATCATAGACTTAACCATGTCTAACAAAGTCCTATTTCTCCTTTTGGAGACACCGTTTTGGTCTGGTGTGTTAAGTGCAGTAAACTGTGAGAGAATTCCAATTTCTCTCAGATAATCCCGAAACTCATGGCTCAAATATTCACCATCACGATCTGATCACAATGACTTAACCATCTTGCCACGTCGTTTCTCTACTTCATCAGTAAATGAAATAGGAGTTTCCTCCTCTAGCCACAATATACATTGGGCCACATAAATCATAGTGAATGAGTTCTAATAACTCACTAGCCCTATGAATCTTAAGCCCTTTGGGCTTTTGTCGAATCATTTTCCCAGCTTGACAAGATTCAAATTTTCCATAGGATTCTAAATCCTTGGTGTCTAGATATCCATCTCCATGTATCCTAGACAATCTTGTTTCATTTATGTGCCCTAGTCTTTAGTGCCAAAGATAGGATTGATTATCTATCCTAGGTCATTTCACATCTACATTGAGCACTTTAGTTCCCATTTCCAAAACATACAAGGCATTAATTAAAAAAGCGTACCAAAATAATATCATTCAAAATGATAGAAAATGTACCATCCTTAATAGTTAAAGCAAAACCATCTTGTTCTAAACAAGAAATAATATTTCTAGAAATGCTGGGAACATAAAGACAATTATTCAAATGCAATAAGGTGCCCGTAGGCTAATGAGGTCGGCATCTCCACCAGCATGAGCAATAACTCTTGCTTCATCACCTGCGCGGAGGTCCACCTCGTTCTTCTCCAATCTTCTAGGCTTCTAAGCACCTGCAACACATTGCAGATTATAAGAATCATAACCGGTATCCAATACCTTATGAAGTCGGATTAGCACAAGAATAATTTATCTCAATCATATGAATACTTGAGGTAGAAGCATCACCATGCTCCTTCACACTCTTCAGGTAGTCTGAACAATTCCTTTTCCAATGGTCATTTTTGCCATAATGGAAGCACACACCATCGCTTTTGTCCTTGGTTGCTCCCTCACCTTTCTCTTTGCCCTTTTTCTTATTGGGTATTCCTTTGGGTTTAAGGGAGTTGCCTTTTGCAGGCTCCTTGCCCTTACCCATGGCCCTTTCAGGCCCACCAATCATAAGAGCTTGTGTCTCATCCTTCTTGATAGACATTTCAGCAGTCGTTAACATCCTTAACAACTCTGGAAAGCTCACAAGCATCCCATGCATGTTGTAATTCATTATGAATTCACTAAAAGAAGGAGGAAGTGATGATAGAACTAAGTCATTAATTAATTCAGCATCCATTGTGAACCCTAGACCCTCTAGCTTCTCAATGAGTGCCATCATCTTCAGTACATGGTGGTTAAAACATATGCCTTCAGTCATCTTGCACTGGGACAATTCCCTAAAGGTCTCATACCTCTCATGTCTGCCTTTAATATCATACAAATCCCTGAGATGCAGGATAATAGAGGGGGAATCCATATGCTCGTGTTGTTTACGCAGTTCAGGCGACATGGATGCCAGCATGATGCAATAAGCCAACACATTATCATCCATGTGTTGCTTGTGGGTCTCGAAATCAAATTCCGTGAACCCATCTTCCTTAGGCGCAATAGGTAAAGCAGTGTCAAGGACATAAGCTATCTTTTCGGTCTTAAGAATAATTCTTAAGTTCCGATACCAGTCATTTAAACATAAAATTTGAACCGGTCAGTTTAAAACAATTTATAATTCAAATTTTGTTAATTCTTTCTCAAAGAAAACAAAATTAAACGAGAATTGAATCGCAGTGACAGTTGATTAGTCATACTAAAAGCTGAAAAAGATGTAAATATGATTTTAGTTAATATACGGTTATGTAGTTAAAAGCAAATTATTAAAGACTTTAAATAATTTGCCCCTCCCACTATTTTATCTAAGTCAATGACCCTTGTTTTGGCCTGATCAGTCAGGGAGATCAATTGTCAGGTCTGAAGGGTTCAAACCCTCTAATGTTGATTCACACCACCGTTCATCAATGATGCAAGAACACCTTCTTGCAAGCCACCAGATGATCACCACAATGAGGCTTGCTATGCGCTCAATTGGTGAAGGTGAAGGCTAGGTATTGTGTTTGGAAATGTGTAGTGAACTACCCTATAGAATGGCGCATGAGAGGGATGGAGAGTAGGCTAGGTTTTTGTGAAAACCCTAAGGAGAAGTAACACCCAAGTAATATATGCACAAGAGGGATGAGAGAGTAGTATATAGTAATCAGATTTTTCTTTCAAAAACATTTGAAAGTGGCGCACAAAATCAAGGAGAAACAAGTGGAGTTGTTGCAAATCAAATCTAGCCAACAACCTCCAATCTTATCCTCATGAGACTAAGTTCAAACCTAGTCAAAACTCTGATTTAAAAACCATCATATGGTTACCCATTTTATGCGCCACATTCAGCCCAAAAAGGGGTCCAAATATGTTGAGTAGTTGCATTCAAAATTTGAACCAACTCACTTACTTATTCTCTCAACTACCAAATCTGATTGGAGCTTGTTTGAATGACTAGATGACATTCATATCCACTCAATATTGCGCCCCAAATCATCCCTTGGTGATCTCCAAAGATCTCCTCTTGATACAAGGGATTTGTTCCAACAAGATCTCATCTTATCCTTTTGTTATGAAAAAACTTTCATAGCCAATTCAAATTCGAGTTCAAACACTTGAATTCAAATGTTCAAACATTCAAATTCAAAATTCAAATTCAAAATTCAAGTTTCAAATTCAAAGTTTAAATTTCAAAATCCAATTTCAAAATTCAAATTTCAAATTTCAAATTTCAAATCTCAAAATTCAAATTTCAAAATTCAAATTCCAAATTCAAATTTCAAAATTTAAAATTCAAATGTTTGATAATTTATTTAACTAATTAAATTAATTAGTAATGTCTTGGATTATCCAAGCCCATTACTATGCTCCATGCGCCCTCCACCATTTAGGTGGGCTTCCAAACAGCTTCTTGGGCTAACAACCATTATTAGGCCCAATACCTTTAAAGCTAGTTCATCATGACTACAAGGTGTTAGTGTGTGACCCATTGGTCCAACTTAGCTTCTGACATAACTGGGCTTGGGCCCAACAAGCCCACAACCCAATTAATGACAACACAGAGCACTAGCAATGCTTTGTTGCCCCAGAACTAGTCAGATTAATGACTTGATCATCCTATTGCACATATTTGGTTACCGTATGTATTTCCCTTCGCCTCGGTTATCTTCCCATTAACCTAGGGTAAGGAAATGTATCAACCCCGCGGTTTAGGGTAAGCTTTATTCGAAATAGGAAATCTTCAATTTACTGACTCTAAAGGCAGATCATCTCATGATCTCTTTTACTATGCATAGATTCCCAAGTCCCTGTAAATGTCATCCTAATTTCTCCGGTTTACAGATAACCTAATCTCTCACAGAGATTTGATGAATTCCTTCAGTTTATCAACCTAGCCCTGTGCTCTTTCAGGACTCACCCAACAGTATACCTATGAGTCTCCATGTTTCAGGCAAACGAGGCATACAATCAAAGCATGGCTTCTAGAACACAATCTAGGTAATAACTTCTAGTCTAAGGAAAGACATACCCAAATATAAAGAGATTACTCTAATGACACCACTATCTGTGAGATTTCCTCATAGAGTCTTTTTTTGGGTTTGTTCAGTGCGAGCTATACTCTTATAGGTCCACCGACAACTTTAGCTAAGACATCTCCATATCTGTAGCTCATGAGGTCTTTACCTTATATCCATATACAAGTAGATAAGTCGTACTAGTCTTACCCGAGATCACTGATCCCCAATCTCAGTGTCTCTAGACTAGGAACATATAATTCGGAATAGACATGCGATATCCTTGAATCCTCATGATCGTGATCTCATCACAGATAATCAAGAGATACCTGTTCTATTCCAATGGGTTACTAACAGTTTTCACGTAGTGCAACTCTCAGAACGTTAAAACGTCCAAAATGGAAGTTTTAGCGCCCAGCACTTGTCGGAATTTTTTTCTTAAAATTTTCCCAAAACTTTTCCCTCTTCTCTTCTTGAGACATGGTATTAACATTAATTTCATATACCTGGTACAGTGGGTTACCTCCCACTCAGCGCGTGTTTAACGTCGCGAGCCTGACGGTTATGATCTAACTTACCTCTAACAAGGCAACTGAAATCAGTTCCCTGTCCACAGCACATCCAATGTAAAGCTTTAACCTCTGACCGTTAACAGTAAAACTTCGGTCAGAGTCCCAAGAACAAATTTCCACCCCTCCATAAGGCTTCATGCTCTTAACTACAAACGGTCCAGACCATCTGGACTTCAACTTGCCTGGAAACAATTTCAACCTTGAGTTGAATAACAACACCTGATCTCCCACTTTGAAATCCCTGGGTGTGATCTTCCTATCATGCCATAACTTGGTCTTCTCCTTATATAGGCTGGCACTCTCATATGCTTGAAGACGGAATTCATCCAGTTTATCCAATTGCAGCAACCTTTTCTCACCTGCTGCCTTGGAGTCAAAGTTTAAAAACTTGACAGCCCACAATGCTCTATGCTCCAACCCAACAGGCAAATGACATGCTTTCCCAAACAACAATTGAAATGGAGACATTCCAATTTGAGTCTTGAATAGTGTCCTGTATGCCCACAAGGTGTCATCAAGTTTCTTGGACCATTGAGTCCTAGCATTCCCAACAGTCTTCTCCAATATTATTTTCAATTCCCTATTGGAAATTTCAACTTGACCACAAGTCTGTGGATGGCATGGATTGCTTATCTTGTGGCGACTACGTTCTTTGCAAGAGCATATTCAACCCACCTATTATCAAAATGAGTACCCCCATCACTGATTATGGCTCTCGGAATTCCAAGTCTGGCAAAGATGTTTTTTCTTAAAAAGGCAATCACTACCCGAGAATCATTAGTTGGTGTGGCTATGGCTTCAACCCATTTAGAAACATAGTCAACTACTACCAGGATATACTTGTTAGAGTAGGATGAAGGGAAGGGTCCCATGAAATCCATACCCCAAACATCAAAAGTCTCCACCTCCGGTATGTTATTCAAAGGCATTTCACGTCTCCTGGAGATGTTCCCAGTTCTTTGGCAGTTGTCACATGCCTCCACATATTTTCTGGCATCCTTGTACAATGTGGGCCAATAAAAACCACTCATCAAAACCTTGGTTGCTGTTCTCTCACCTGCAAAGTGACCACCATAGGCTGAACCATGATAGTGCCATAAGACACTCTTTTGCTCCTCCTCTAGAATGCGTCTTCTTATTACTCCATCAGAACATTTATAGAAGAGGTATGGTTCATCCCAAATGTATCTCCTTACATCATGCAGAAATTTCTTCCTCTGCTGGTAAGTGAAATCCTTTGGCATAGCTCCAGCAGCTCTGTAGTTAGCAAAATCAGCAAACCATGGTGGGGTATCAACAGACAAAACTTGATCATGCACCAACTGGGAAACAGTGCTTATAGCCAGTATTTTCTCATCAGGAAACTCTTCCTTGATCACTACTTCCGGACCCTCTTGTAAGTTTGTATCTGTGATCCTGGATAAGTGACCAGCTACCAAGTTTTTAACTCCCTTTTTGTCATTAATCTCTACTTCAAACTCTTGCAGAAGTAACATCCATCGGAGTAACCTGGGTTTAGCATGCTGCTTGGCTAAAAAACACTTCAAAGCTGCATGGTCAGTGTAAACAATAACCTTGGACCCTAGCAGATATGACCTGAATTTGTCAAATGCATACACTATTGCCAATAACTCTTTTTTTGTAGTAGCATAATTCTTTTGTGCTTCATTAAGAATTTTACTGGCATAGTAAATGACATGCAATAATTTATCCTTCCTTTGGCCTAGCACTACTCCCACAGCAAAATCTCTAGCATCACACATAAGTTCAAAAGGTAATGAAAAATCAGGTGCCATGATTATGGGTGCAGTAATCAACTTGTCTTTCAACACATTAAATACATGCAAGCAGTCATCAGTAAACAAAAATTCTTGATCCTTTCCTAACAACTTGCACAATGGTTTTTCTATTTTTGAAAAGTCTTTTATGAAACGACGGTAAAATCCAGCATGTCCTAGAAAACTTCTCACACCTTTAACATTTATGGGAGGGGGTAGTTTCTCAATAATAGATATCTTGGCCTTATCTACTTCAATTCCTCTGTTGGACACTTTGTGTCCCAAAACAATATCCTCTGTCACCATGAAGTGACATTTCTCCCAATTCAGCACAAGATTGCAATCTTGGCATCTTTTCAAAACACTATCTAGGTTTTCTAAACATGCATCAAAAGTAGGACCAAACACAGAAAAATCATCCATGAAAATCTCAATGCATCTTTCTACCATGTCAGAGAATATGGAAAGCATGCACCTTTGAAAAGTTTCTGGTGCGTTGCATAGGCCAAAAGGCATCCTCCGGTATGCAAAGATTCCATAGGGGCAAGTGAATGCAGTCTTCTCCTGATCTTCCGGAGCCACAACTATCTGGTTGTAGCCTGAGTATCCGTCTAAGAAACAGTAGAAAGCATGTCCTGCCAATCTCTCCAGCATCTGGTCCAGGAATGGAATAGGTAAATGGTCCTTTCTGGTTGCTTTGTTGAGTCTCCGGTAGTCTACACACATCCTCCAGCCAGTCACTATTCTTGTAAGGATCAGTTCATTGTTTTCATTTCTGACTACAGTCATCCCTCCTTTCTTGGGTACTGTTTGAACTGGACTCACCCAAGCACTGTCTGAAATAGGGTAAATCATTTCGGCATCAAGTAACTTCACCACCTCTTTCCTCACTACCTCTTTCAGAGTGGGATTAAGTCTCTTCTATGGTTGCCTCACTGGTTTGACTTCTTCTTCCATCAGTATCTTGTGAGTGCAGAATGAAGGGTTGATACCCTTAAGATCTGAAAATGACCAGCCCATGGCCGTCATGTTCTTCTTGAGTACCTCTACCAACTTCACTTCCTCCCCTTCAGACAAGAATGCATTGACAATGGCTGCGTAGGTTTGATCATCCCCAAGGAGCACATATTTCAGATTTAAAGGTAGTTCTTTTAGTTCTACCTTTAGTGCTCCCTTAGGAATGTCATCCACCTTCTGTTCAAGCTCCTCAACTACCGGTTCTTCCTGATAATATTCCTCACTGGTCTCTTCCTTACATTTGTCTTCCTCTAATAACAGGTCCTCTTCTCCTGTCACTTCATCCACAACCTCTTGGATGATATCAATCCTGAAACAATCCTCAACATCAACAGGATGTTTAATTGCTTCAAAAACATCAATTGTGACTGTCTCTTCATTCACCCTTAGCATTAGCTTCCCTTATTCAACATCAATCAGGGATCTAGCAGTATCTAAGAATGGCCTCCCTAGAAGTATAGGGCTTTCAGTGTCTAATTCTTCCATATCAAGAATCATAAAGTCCACTGGAAAAATGAACTTATCCACCTTAATCAAAACATCTTCTACCACACCTTCTGGTCTCTTGATGGATCTATCAGCAAGATGCAGAATAAGATTAGTATCCTTCAATGTGTTGATTCCTAAGGCTCTACATATAGTCAATGGCATCAAATTTATGTTGGCCCCCAAATCACAAAGTGCCTTCCCTACTTCTACATCTCCAATGGCAATAGGGATGCTGAAACTTCCTGGATCTTTTAATTTTGGTGGAAGCTTGCTTGGTCGAACCGCTAGCTGCTCGGAAATAATTTGTATTGTAGGAGCAAGAGCACAGAGCAACAGTCAGATTTGCCAACAGGAGCTATTTAGTCTGACTGAGAGAAACCCTCTTCGACTATACGCAAGCGTATGTGTCAAGCAATATAGGGTGTTATAGCCCCAGATTTATCGTCCTCAGGGAGCAATTGTGAAGTAAGAAACGTTCAAGGAAACTTAATTTGTAAAAATAAAATAAAGAAAAGCACTATTCTCGACCAAGCTTCACAAGGAGCAATCTCTAGTCAGCTAGTTAAACAATGTTAACCATTCTGAACCTAGATGAGAGCGGTGATAACTTAGTATGATCATCGAATATAAAAGCATCAATTTGAAGTAGCTCAAAAGTAATCAGTGAGATGAGAGTAAAATCAGTAGTGTAGACGCAAGTAAAATGTTGTGGAAAGAGTTGTAACAAAAGATTGGCGTGGGGTTGGTTTTTAAGAAAGTTAAATAGGTATTTGTAACAGCCCGTGTTAACCCGGATTGTTAACACACTATCGTATTAAGCCACGCTTAATTAAAATGCGGAATAACTTTTTCTTTAATTCAATTATGACGTCATTAACTTAACCAACTTGATTACTTAATCATTTTCATAAAAATACTGCTGTATGTAAATTGCAAGACATCTAACTGAATACCTCGTACATAAATATAAGTGAGTATCTAAAGCCACAGGTCTACACAAGTAGCCTGGGTCAAAATCCTGATACTTTAATTACAACATTAAACCAAAAGACAATAACAATCATGTGGCATGGACAAACCCCATGCTCACCAAATAAGGCAACAATGCCCAATAACAGTCATAACATAAACTCAACATAAATAACGCAGAAAACATAACAGCAGTAAAGTAAACAGCAATCCACAACCAGCACGTCAGCATGTCATAAATATCAACTCAGCTCGGGCCTCCTGCCACCTGAGCCCTCAACATTACCTGATCCTGAAATAAGCGTCCCCAAACGTGGGGTGAGATCTCTAACAAGAAATCTCAGTAAGACAAGGGGTCCTCAAGGAGTCTCCACCCCAAGCTCACTTACATGTGTAATATAAGTTCTAAAAACAGTATTACAGTATAAGTTCTAAAATCATGCGATGCAGCAATTAATCATGTCATGTGTGCTTTCAAATCTACTGGCCAGAGAAATGTAGGAATACGTCTATGCCTACATGAGTACATGGATACTACCTGCACCTCACCCACATGCTTCTCCATCTTGTATGTACTACATACTCAGGATTGCCGTCTAGGTGGACACCACATGCATCATAAAAAGCTCATTGCATATAAATAGCTCAACAGCATTTCCAAAATAATCCAAGCATGTAACACAGCATGCATAAACCCATCCCCATGGGACATGGTGGAACATCAAAATGGCTAAACCGAGGACACGAAAGCTTACCTTGCAAGCTAGCTATCCAAGCCAAGAGTCCAACCACTCACAAGTCCACAAACAGCAGTATCACAATCTGATATGGACCAATAATACATTAATATTCATGCATTACGAGCATACAACTTAAAGACTACGCCTTTCCTTTACGTTTTACGTCTTAAGGCTTCCAACAAAGCCATAAGCCCTTAATCACATGATTCTGACTTAGTTCATTTATTACAGAAGTTCAACTTCCTTAAACTAGGGTCCACACACACCCAATAGCTTACTGTTCATACAGTACAGCTACTGTTTGCGCAGAACCCAGGATATCCGGATATCAGAAGGGGTATATCCGGATATGCCATATCCGAATATCACACTGGACATATCCGGATATGTCATATCCGGATACCCAGATCCCATATCCGGATATCAATATCCGGATACCATATCCGGATACTGATATCCGGATATCTGTTCGACAAATATCCGGATATCTCACGACAGAATGCAGTTTCTGCATTTCGTGAATATCCAACCCAAAGATCCCACTTTTAACACATGTACACGTTAAAGCATGCATCTTTAAGCATATACAAGTTCATTTAGGTGTTGGTTACTTCCTTTTAATCTTTTACATGCCAAGACACCAACTTTAAGCATTAAACTTAAGATCAAAGGTGTAGAACACTTACCCCAAGCTTTGAGCAGCCAACAATGGTGCTCTTGGAGCTCACAAGTCAGCTCCAAAGTACAGACCTCAAGGTGCACGAAAATGTCACCCAAGCAAGGACCTTTCCTCACAAAGAAGACTTCTTGAGGCTTCACCACTCAAGAACAAGACTCCCACCACCCAAAACCACAAACTCAGACCTCACCACCTCACTCACAGGGCTGGAACAGAGGAGAAAACACCTCACACTCCCTCACCAAGCAAGCTCTCACAAGCACAAGGCACAAGGAGAAGAAACCAAAGAGAAAGGGAGCTCCTTGGCTCACAACAATGGAGGGGAAGGTGACCAAGGGTGGCTGAAGGAATATGCAGGAAGGAGGCACGTAGTGAATAGGTTTTTGACCTAGGATCATGTGCCAACTTATGTTTAAATAGGCATTAAGCCTCAACGCGCAGTATTAGCCTTAATAGCAAAGTAAAAGATATTGATCCCAAACTTTGGAATCTAGACCTACGTATTTTTCTAAGATTTGTCATATTTTTATTTTATTTTTCGGAGCACCTTTCCGGTACGCGCTTTTCCATAGCCAGTATCAATTCTGGCATCAGATTACGTTATTTTGACTTGAAACTTGTTTTACAAGTCCTACATAATATTCTAGTAATTATCATGCATTCGTTATAATTTTCCGGGATACTTTTCCGGTACGCATTTATACCGAGTAGCAGAACCGGTATCTGCGCTTTTCTTCCGAAAAGCGACTTTCAGCATTTTTACTCACTCAATATAATTATCTAAGCCCATTAATAATTATTAGGGTCAATTATGGAATCATTTCCTAATTATCATAATTAATTCACTAATTACCTTAATTAGCGGTGCAGGTCCTTACATTCACCCCACCTTTTTAAGGATTTTGTCCTCAAAATCAGAAACATACCTGTCTCGAAAGTCGGGATACTGTCGGAGAAGCTCATCCTCTCGCTCCCAGGTACACTCCTCAGGAGTTCTTCCTGACCATTGTACTTTGACCATCGGAATGATCTTGCTCCTCAACTGCTTCTCGCCACGATCGAGAATCTTGAGTGGTCCGACGGGAGTCTTTAGGTTCTCCCGAACCTCCACATCATCCGGCTGCACCACGTGCGAAGGGTCTGCTATGTACTTTCGAAGCTGAGACACGTGAAACACGTCGTGGATGTTGGCTAGGTTCGGAGGTAAGGCGAGTCGATAGGCGACTGGTCCTACTCTACCAAGGATCTGGTAGGGCCCAATGAATCGCGGGCTCAACTTCCTCACGCCGAGTGCCCGTCCAACACCGGTGACAGGTGAAAGTTTCACAAACACGTGCTCACCCTCACTGAACTCCAGTGGTCGATGCTTGACATTGTAGTAGCTTTTCTGGCGATTCTGCGCCTGCTTCAACTTTTCCCTGATCAACTGAATCTGTAGGGTAGTATCTTGGACAAAGTCCAAGCCGAATAGCTCTTTATCTCCAACCTCAGACCAGCAAGTAGGTGTGCGACACTTCCTACCATACAGCGCCTCGTAGGGTGCCATGCCCAGACTAGCATGAAAACTGTTGTTGTATGAAAATTCAACCAACGGAAGGTACCTATCCCATGCAGAACCCTGCTCCAACGTGCAAGCTCTCAGCATGTCCTCCAATGTCTGGATGGTCCGCCCAGTCTGTCCGTCAGTCTGAGGGTGATAGGCGGTACTCAATCTCAACTGCGTACCAAAAGCCTCCTGCAGCGCCTCCCAGAACCGAGATGTGAACTTCGGGTCCCTATCACTGATGATACTTTCGGGCACCCCGTGAAGCCTCACAATCTCACGGACGTATAGTTTGGCCAACTGCTCTGTAGTGAAGCTCACCTTCACTGGAATAAAATGGGCAGACTTGGTCAATCTGTCCACTATGACCCAGATAGAATCACAACCAGCCTGAGTTCTAGGCAAACCCACAACGAAGTCCATGCAAATGCTCTCCCATTTCCACTCTGGAATCTCAAGAGGTTGAAGTTTACCAGACGGCTTCTGGTGCTCTATCTTCACTTTCTGACAGATCAAACACTTGGACACGAAAACAACAACATCCTTCTTCATGCCCGGCCACCAGAAGCTCTTCTTCAGATCTTGATACATCTTTGTAGCACCAGGATGGATAGAAAACTGGCCCTTATGGCCTTCTGCCATAACCTCGTCAGTCAACGGACCTCGAGGAACCACAATCCTCTGCTGAAACATCAGAAGTCCATCCTCATTCCAAGACACACCGTCTTGGTTCTTCACATAGTCCAGGCACTCTCTCTGAACTTGCGCCTCTTTGATCTTTTCCAACAGCTCGTTCACAACGTTTGCTGTCTCCAACTCGAAAAGTGCACTCTCGCGCGGAGTGGTCACTGCCAACTTCTGAAACTTCGCAACCACATCAAAGTTACCAAGTAACGTACTATGCAAACTCCCGGATTTCCGGCTTAAAGCATCGGCTACCACATTGGCTTTCCCAGGATGGTACTTCAGCTCAAAGTCGTAATCCTTCAGGAATTCCATCCATCTTCTCTGCCTCATGTTCAACTCTTTCTGGTCAAACAGATACTTCAAGCTCTTGTGGTCACTGAACACCACAAACTGCATACCGAACAGATAGTGTCTCCAAATCTTGAAAGCAAACACGATCGCAGCAAGCTCCAAATCATGAGTCGGGTAATTCTCCTCATGAGGTTTCAACTGTCTTGAAGCGTAAGCAACCGCTTTACCCTTCTGCATCAGCACACAGCCTAATCCTTTACCAGAGGCATCGCAGTATAATTCAAATTGTTCCGCAGGATCAGGAAGAACTAACACTGGAGCGGTAGTCAGTCTCTCCTTCAACTCCTGGAAACACTCCTCACACTCATGTGTCCACACGAATGGAGTCTCCTTTCGGGTAAGGCGAGTCATTGGTAGCACCATCTTGGAGAATCCTTCTATGAACCTCCTATAGTGGCCTGCCAAACCCAGGAAGCTTCTCACTTCCGTAACCGTCTTGGGCCTCTCCCAGTCCATCACGGCCTCAATCTTGTTAGGATCAACTGCAACTCCATTAGCAGAAATCACATGACCCAGAAATTTCACCGCCTTGAGCCAAAACTCGCATTTTGACGGCTTCGCATAGAGCTTTTTCTCTTTTAGCACTTGCATCACAATCTTCAAGTGCTCAGAATGTTCCTCCTCCGTCTTGGAGTAGATCAAGATGTCGTCAATGAAGACGATCACAAACTGATCCAGGTACGGCTGGAAAATCCTGTTCATGTAGTCCATAAACACTGCGGGTGCATTGGTGAGTCCAAACGGGATCACCAAGTACTCGTAGTGCCCGTACCTCGAGCGAAACGCTGTCTTTGGGACATCCTCCGGCTTTACCCGTATCTGATGATAACCGGACCGGAGATCGATCTTTGAATACACGCAAGCACCCCTGAGCTGATCCAGCAAATCATCAATGCGTGGAAGAGGGTACTTGTTCTTGATTGTCACCTTGTTCAACTGTCTGTAGTCGGTGCACAACCGCATGGTCCCATCTTTCTTTTTTACAAAAATGACCGGTGCTCCCCAGGGAGACACACTCGGCCGAATAAAGTCTTTCGCTGAAAGCTCCTCGATATGCTTCTTCAGCTCTGCCAACTCTGGTGGCGACATCCGGTATGGAGCCAATGAGATAGGCCCCACACCAGGCAATAAATCAATGGAGAACTCTATCTCCCTCTGTGGTGGAAACTCAGGAATCTCCTCGGGAAACACCTCAAGGAATTCCCTCACCACAGGAATGCCAGTGAGATCCTCCTGTGTCCCACTCACCAAACCTCCCAACATGACATAGCCATATGCCCCTGCTCTCAAGGCCCTCCTCGCCTGCAGGACTGAAATGAACGGTGAGGAACTGGCTGTGGACCCACCCGGAGACATCACCACTTTCTTGGCACAGCAATCGATCATTGCACAGTTTCTGGACAACCAATCCATGCCCAGAATAATCTCAAGGTTGGCCATCGGCAATCCTATCAGATCTACCGAAAAGTCATGGCCATTCCACTGAAACGCTACATTGCGATGAACAGTGGAGGTTAAACATTTTTCTCCGGTGGCGGTGGTAACCCGCATCGGTGGAGAAAGCACATCACTGGGCAACTCAAGCCCCACAGCAATAGGGGTAGCAACAAAAGAGTGTGTTGCCCCAGAATCAAATAAAACATCAATAGCTGATCCACCAATGGTAACAGTACCTCTGACCAGGTTCGGAGCTCTGTCCGACTGCTGACGATCCAACGTATACACACGTCCAGTAGTAGGTGGCACGGCTGGCGCCCCAGTAGGAACCATCTGCAACGGCACAGCCTGCACTGCAGCAACTCTCGCCGACGGGCAATCTCTGGAGTAGTGGCCCTCCTTGCCACACTGGAAGCATATCAACTGTCCGGTAGAGCACGGCCCAAAATGTGACTTCCCGCATCCCGAACATCTGGGAGCAGGAGGTCTAGCGGCGTTCCCCGGAGCAGCAGTCTTTCTGAACTGATTCGGCGCTTGCTTAGCCGCCAACGGTTTGCCCTTGCCCTTGTTGGCGAAATTCTTGTTCTTCCAGGGAGTGGAACCACCAGCGCTCTGCGGCACCTCAACCTTGGCCCTCTTGGCCTGACTTGCACGGCAGTAATCCTCGATGTCGCGGCACTGCTGCACCAACGCTCCGAAGTCTCTCGAAGCAGAACCAGCGAGATGTCCAGCAATATCCTCATTAAGTCCCCTCCGGAACTTGGCCGCCAGAAAAACGGGAGTCGGTCTCGCCATGCGGAAATGAGAGAACTTGACCAGTTCATTAAACTTGGCCAGGTACTCGTCGACAGACAACGAGCCCTGCACCAATCGGTCAAACTCTCCCTGCTTCCTCTCCTGAGAGTCGTAAGGAAAGTACTGGCCCAAGAAGCTCTCCTCGAAGAATGGCCACGTCATCACATGGCCCTGCATCTCGTAGACCTGAGAAAGGTTGGTCCACCACTCATGGGCCTCGCCCTCCAGCATATAAGTGGCGAACAGCAGCTTCTGCGGATCGGTGCACTGCATGATCCGAAAAATCTTGTCCAGCACCTGAAGCCATCTAGCAGCAGCAATGGGATCATACGATCCGTCGAAGGTAGGTGGCTTATGCTTGCGGAAAGCATTCAGCCTGCGATCGATCTCGTCACGATCCTCAGCTAAGACGGGAATGGTCTGCATAGCCCCCGTCAAGTGACTACCCTCACCCATCTGGCTCTGGGTGTCCTCCTGTTGACTAGGCGGAGGTGGAGGCGGTGGCGGCGGTGGAGGTGGTGGAGGACCCTGGCCCGCAGCAGGACCAGCCCTCAACTCCTCCAACATGACCCTCATCATAGTCATGTTGGCCATCCGGTTCTCCTCCAGAACCTCTGCCGTGGTTTGCCGGTTCGCATCTCGTATAGCGTCCAGCATCGCCCGGTTCGCCAGCCTCGTGGCTTCCTGGTCGGCTAGTCGGGCCGCCTACATCTCAGCTAATGCAGCCAGGACAGGATCCGTTTGATCCTCGCTCGTACTCGTGTTCCTCCTTGGTGGCACCATGACTCTGCACAAGTTACACAAAGAATGAGTTGATCAGGCCCACGCCATGTGGTCACATATGCATTATCATAACGCACACCAGTCAGAGTGAACACAAAGTAGACACGCAACGACACATCCTAAGTTATTGCAATACATACAGGCTTTTCCCTAGAAAGTGCTCTGATACCATAAAATGTAACAGCCCGTGTTAACCCGGATTGTTAACACACTATCGTATTAAGCCACGCTTAATTAAAATGCGGAATAACTTTTTCTTTAATTCAATTATGACGTCATTAACTTAACCAACTTGATTACTTAATCATTTTCATAAAAATACTGCCTGTATGTAAATTGCAAGACATCTAACTGAATACCTCGTACATAAATATAAGTGAGTATCTAAAGCCACAGGTCTACACAAGTAGCCTGGGTCAAAATCCTGATACTTTAATTACAACATTAAACCAAAAGACAATAACAATCATGTGGCATGGACAAACCCCATGCTCACCAAATAAGGCAACAATGCCCAATAACAGTCATAACATAAACTCAACATAAATAACGCAGAAAACATAACAGCAGTAAAGTAAACAGCAATCCACAACCAGCACGTCAGCATGTCATAAATATCAACTCAGCTCGGGCCTCCTGCCACCTGAGCCGTCAACATTACCTGATCCTGAAATAAGCGTCCCCAAACGTAGGGTGAGATCTCTAACAAGAAATCTCAGTAAGACAAGGGGTCCTCAAGGAGTCTCCACCCCAAGCTCACTTACATGTGTAATATAAGTTCTAAAAACAGTATTACAGTATAAGTTCTAAAATCATGCGATGCAGCAATTAATCATGTCATGTGTGCTTTCAAATCTACTGGCCAGAGAAATGTAGGAATACGTCTATGCCTACATGAGTACATGGATACTACCTGCACCTCACCCACATGCTTCTCCATCTTGTATGTACTACATACTCAGGATTGCCGTCTAGGTGGACACCACATGCATCATAAAAAGCTCATTGCATATAAATAGCTCAACAGCATTTCCAAAATAATCCAAGCATGTAACACAGCATGCATAAACCCATCCCCATGGGACATGGTGGAACATCAAAATGGCTAAACCGAGGACACGAAAGCTTACCTTGCAAGCTAGCTATCCAAGCCAAGAGTCCAACCACTCACAAGTCCACAAACAGCAGTATCACAATCTGATATGGACCAATAATACATTAATATTCATGCATTACGAGCATACAACTTAAAGACTACGCCTTTCCTTTACGTTTTACGTCTTAAGGCTTCCAACAAAGCCATAAGCCCTTAATCACATGATTCTGACTTAGTTCATTTATTACAGAAGTTCAACTTCCTTAAACTAGGGTCCACACACACCCAATAGCTTACTGTTCATACAGTACAGCTACTGTTTGCGCAGAACCCAGGATATCCGGATATCAGAAGGGGTATATCCGGATATGCCATATCCGGATATCACACTGGACATATCCGGATATGTCATATCCGGATACCCAGATCCCATATCCGGATATCAATATCCGGATACCATATCCGGATACTGATATCCGGATATCTGTTCGACAAATATCCGGATATCTCACGACAGAATGCAGTTTCTGCATTTCGTGAATATCCAACCCAAAGATCCCACTTTTAACACATGTACACGTTAAAGCATGCATCTTTAAGCATATACAAGTTCATTTAGGTGTTGGTTACTTCCTTTTAATCTTTTACATGCCAAGACACCAACTTTAAGCATTAAACTTAAGATCAAAGGTGTAGAACACTTACCCCAAGCTTTGAGCAGCCAACAATGGTGCTCTTGGAGCTCACAAGTCAGCTCCAAAGTACAGACCTCAAGGTGCACGAAAATGTCACCCAAGCAAGGACCTTTCCTCACAAAGAAGACTTCTTGAGGCTTCACCACTCAAGAACAAGACTCCCACCACCCAAAACCACAAACTCAGACCTCACCACCTCACTCACAGGGCTGGAACAGAGGAGAAAACACCTCACACTCCCTCACCAAGCAAGCTCTCACAAGCACAAGGCACAAGGAGAAGAAACCAAAGAGAAAGGGAGCTCCTTGGCTCACAACAATGGAGGGGAAGGTGACCAAGGGTGGCTGAAGGAATATGCAGGAAGGAGGCACGTAGTGAATAGGTTTTTGACCTAGGATCATGTGCTAACTTATGTTTAAATAGGCATTAAGCCTCAACGCGCAGTATTAGCCTTAATAGCAAAGTAAAAGATATTGATCCCAAACTTTGGAATCTAGACCTACGCATTTTTCTAAGATTTGTCATATTTTTATTTTATTTTTTGGAGCACCTTTCCGGTACGCGCTTTTCCATAGCCAGTATCAATTCTGGCATCAGATTACGTTATTTTGACTTGAAACTTGTTTTACAAGTCCTACATAATATTCTAGTAATTATCATGCATTCGTTATAATTTTCCGGGATACTTTTCCGGTACGCATTTATACCGAGTAGCAGAACCGGTATCTGCGCTTTTCTTCCGAAAAGCGACTTTCAGCATTTTTACTCACTCAATATAATTATCTAAGCCCATTAATAATTATTAGGGTCAATTATGGAATCATTTCCTAATTATCATAATTAATTCACTAATTACCTTAATTAGCGGTGCGGGTCCTTACAGAGGTCATGATCATGGCATTTTAAGGTCCAAGAAGCAACCTTTGGTGCCAAGAACCAACCTTTTGTGTTCCATTTTTGTGCACAGTGTTGTGGCTGACTTTGGAGCTGTTGAGTGAGCTCCAAGAGCATCATCTACTCTGCTTTTGGCTTGTGGTATGATCATCACCTTTGAGCTTGTGTTTATATGCTTAAAAATGGAACCTTGATGCATGTATGTAACTAAGTTGATAACTTACGGGTGGGGAAGGCTAAACAACCTAGAAATGCATGTTTAAGTGCCTATAATCGGTTAAAAGTGGGATCTTTGATGTGGATATTCATGAAATGCAGAAACTGCATTCTGTCGTGAGATATCCGGATATTTGTCGAACAGATATCTGGATATCAGTATCCGATATGGTATCCGGATATTCATATCCGGATGTGGGATCTGGGTATCCGGATATGGTATATCTGGATATGTTCAGTGTGATATCCGGATATTGCATATCCGGATATGTCCCTTGTAATATCCGGATATTCTGGGATTTCGCATAACAGTAACTGTGTTGTGGGGACAGTAGGCTATTAGGGGTTTGTGGACCCTAGATTAAGAAAGTTGAACTTCTGTAATCCATGAACTAAGTCAGAATCACATGATTAGGGGCTTATGGCTTTGTCGGAAGCCTTAAGACGTAAAATGTAAAGGAAAGGCGTAGTCTTTAAGTTGCATGCTTGTGATGCATAATTAATGATATATTATTGGTCCATAACAGATTGTGATACTATTGTGTTTGGACTTGAGAGTGGTTGGACTCTTGGCTTGGATAGCTAGCTTGCAAGGTAAGCTTTCGTGTCCTCGGTTTAGCCATGTTATGGTTCCACCATGTCCCATGGGGATGTGGTTTATGCATGCTGTGTTACATGCTTTGATGTTTTGGAAATGCTGTTGAGCTATTATATGCAATGTGCTTTTATGATATGCATGTGATGTCCACCTATACGGTAAGCCTGAGTATGTAGCACATACAAGATGGTGTGAGGCTATGGGTGAGGTGCAAGCGGTGTTCCTTGTACTCATGTGGGTATAGACGTATTCCTGCATTTCTCTGGCCAGTAGATTGTATAAACACACATGGCATGAATATCTGTTGCACTGCATAGTTTTGGAACTTATATTGTAAATACTGTTTTTGAACTTATATTACACATGTAAGTGAGCTTGGGGTGGAATATCCTTGAGGACCCCTTGTCTTACTGAGATTTCGTGTTTAGAGATCTCACCCCACGTTTGGGGACGCTTATTTCAGGTCCAGGTAATGTTGAGTGCTCAGGTGGCAGGAGGCCAGAGCTGAGTTAGACTTATATGTGTTTTGCTGACATGATGGATGCTGATTATTTGACTGTTGTTTATATTTTCTGTTTTGATTATGTTGAGACTGTTGTTGGGCATTGTGCCTTATTTGGTGAGCATGGGGTTTGTCCATGCCACATGGATTTGTTATTGTCTTTTTGGTTAAAGTTGTAATTAAAGTATCAGGATTTTGACCCAGGCTATGTGTTGTAGTCCTGTGGCTTTAGATACTCACATTATATTTATATATGAGGTATTTCAGTTAGTTGTCTTGCAATTTACATACAGGCAGTATTTTATGAAATTGATTAAGTAATCAAGTTGGCTAACGTTAATGACGTCATAATTGAATTAAAGAAAAAGTTTTTCCGCACTTTAATTAAGCGTGGCTTAATACGATAGTATGTTAACAATCCGGGTTAACACGGGCTGTTACAAGTATGAATTAACTTACCTCTAACAAGGCAACTGAAATCAGTTGCCTATCCACAGCAGATCCAATGTACAGTTTTAACCTCTGACCATTTACATTGAAGCTTTGGTCAGAGTCATTAGAACAGATTTCAACTGAGCCATAAGGCTTCATTCTTTTAACCACAAACGGTCTAGACCAACGGGACCTCAACTTGCCTGGAAATAACCTTAACCTGGAGTTGAACAACAACACCTGGTCCCCTTCTAAGTGTCCTTTCTAATTCTGGATCAAACAACAAAGAGTTTTGATCAAAAGTACCTTGCATACACCAGAATTACAAGAGCACCAAGATTCATACAACAAAAATTAAAAATGCTGAAAATTAAAAGACTCAATCTCAACAACTGATGGTGTTCATCAATGTTGAACATCAATTCCCCGGCAACGGCGCCAAAAACTTGTCCAATTAGCAAGTGCACTAGTCATACAAGTAATAAAAATGATAAGTAAAGATCGTTCCCACGAGGCATTGTGTCAAGCACTGATTATCCACTTGTTATTGATTTGAGTCAACCAAAAAGATTTGATTTGCATGAGTTTCTTGTCACTAGAAATGTAATTGCATAAAATAAGATAAGTTTAAAACACAAAGATATGAATATAATTTAAAACAGTAGTCAGATATCAATCTCCCTCAAGTATGAATTTATGAATGAATCAATTTCCATCATGACTTCTCTATCATGTGATGTTAATCAACCTTTTACTTATCATCAAGATGTAATGTCTTACTACCTTGATGGGTACATTAATCAGAAACCCCAATGTCTTGGTGATTCCTTTCATAATACTTGCATTAATTACTAAGGTCTTAAGATTACATTAATATTATAGCATCAATGTCTTGACTACTATAATACTAATGATGAAGTTGTCAACTTTAAAACAATGCAAACATGTCTGTTCTACATCATTTCATAAACAAGAATGATTGATCAAGACAACTTCATACAAGTCACATAATAGGAAAACATAACTTCACATTAATTATTCATAAATACACACTTGAGTTCCATTGAATCAGACTACAAAGGACTCTACTCAGACATAATGAAAGTAAATACAAGGGAAGAAGAAAGAACAAACTCCATTGTCATGGTAGTGGATCTTCAATCTTCAATTGCAATGCTACACTACTCCTAAGAATTATTTTGTAAAAATGGAGAATTCAGATCCTAAGATTTGATATATGAGAAGAGAGTAGAAAATTGGGAGAGAGAAAAACTATCTAGATCTATCCTTTTTTTAGACCTTTTGCCTTTTATAGTGTTACAAGTCTGCTGAAAAATAATGTGGACGCTAAAACGGTCATAAATGGGCGTTTTAGCGTCCGGCTTGATGCGTGACCAACTGCTTTCAACTGACTTGGGCGCTAAAATGGTCTGAATGAGCGTTTTAGCGTCCATGGCTGATAACCTCCTAACTGCTTTCAACTGACTCCAACACTAAAACGCTTGATTTGAACGTTTTAGCGTTCAGAACAGAGAAGAATTGCACATTAGAGCGCTAAAACGCTCAGTGTAAGGGTTTTAGCGCTGAGCTCCAGAGGCTTCCAATTCTGATTTGCAGCAGTGCGCTAAAACGATCTGTGTGGACGTTTTAGCGCTCAGCACCAGTAACTTCGTCCTTCGAACTGCAGCAGCGCGCTAAAACGGTCAGTGTGGCCGTTTTAGCGCTCAACACTTAGGCAATTTTCTCCTCCAGAATCTTCTTCCTTCTTTTGATGCTTTTTGGGCTTCCTTTCCCTGCAAGACAATGTAGATTTTCACAAAGCTCTCAGAACTTGTAATTCAGGAAATATTAAGACATTAACCTCCTTATTCAACCAATTATTCATACAAGTTAATCCTAATTTGTGCTGAAAAACCTGATGAACTAGGGGTTTATCAGTTCCTACTCTTTCTCATTTGAAGACTTTCGGTTGCTTGTGCTATGCTAGTACATTAGCTGCTCATCGGTCCAAGTTCTCTTCAAGAGCACGTAAAGGCATCTTCCTAGGTTATAAGGATAGAACCAAAGGGTACATTGTATTAGATATCATGTCCAGAGAAATTTTTCTCTCACGCAATGTTACCTTTTATGAGATGATATTTCCCTTTCAGTCACAGAACCACACACCTTCAACTTCAATCACCCACCCTGCTACTAATATAGCCCGTCCTATCACACACAAACCCATTGACTTTTCTAATTTGTTTCCCATACCATACCATACCATGCCATCAAATCCACAGATAAATCCACCCCATGGCTGTTCCCCATGAACCACTTTCTCCTATTCCTTCCCAAACAGATACCCTACCTATGCGTCGTTCCATCAGACAACGAAAACAACCACATTATCTCCAAGATTTTTATTGCAATTATTCAAATACTCAGCCTCCTTCACTTGCCTCATCTACTTCCCATCCTCTTTCCTCTGTTCTATCTTTTGCCAAATGTTCCCATCCTTATACATCTTATTGTCTCAACATCAGCACTGATGTAGAACCATCATCATACTCAGAAGCTGCCAAACATACTTGTTGGCAAGAGGTTATGCAAGTCGAGCTTGATGCACTTGCTCAGAACAACACCTGGACAGTAGTGGATCTTCCTGCTGATTAGAGACTCATTGGTTGTAAATGGGTTTTTAAGATCAAACGAAAGGCAGATGGCTCCATTGAACGTCATAAAGCCCGCCTTGTGGCTAAAGGGTTTACTCAGCTAGAAGGGGTTAATTTCTTTGATACTTACTCCCCTGTAGCAAAAATGACTACCATTAGAGTTCTTCTTTCTGTTGTTGTTGCCAAAGGTTGGCACTTGGAACAACTTGACGTCAATAATGCATTTCTGCATGGTGAACTAAATGAGGAAGTTTACATGTCTCTTCCTCCTGGAGTTCTTGGTTCGACCAAATCCTCTAAAGTTTGCAAGTTACAGAAATCGCTATATGGTCTCCGACAAGCTAGTTGACAATGGTATGCTAAACTCACGTCTGCCTTGCTATCTTTTGGTTATATTCAATCTCCTTCTTACCACTCTTTATTCATCAAGTCGAATGGTGATCTGTTTACTACTTTGCTGGTTTATGTTGATGATATGGTTCTTACTGGTAATGACTTTAAAGAGATTGCTTATGTTAAAGCTCAACTGGATGATCGGTTCAAGATTAAAGATCTTGGAGCTTTACGTTTTTTTCTTGGTTTCTGTAAGAACCCACACCGCTAATTAAGGTAATTAGCGAATTAATTATGATAATTAGGAAATAATTCCATAATTGACCTTAATAATTATTAATGGGCTTAGATAATTATATTGAGTGAGTAAAAATGCTGAAAGTCGCCTTTCGGAAGAAAAGCGCAGATACCGGTTCTGCTACTCGGTATAAATGCGTACCGGAAAAGTATCCCGGAAAATTATAATGAATGCATGATAATTACTAGAATATTATGTAGGACTTGTAAAACAAGTTTCAAGTCAAAACGACGTAATCTGATGCCAGAACTGATACTGGCTATGGAAAAGCGCGTACCGGAAAGGTGCTCCGAAAAATAAAATAAAAATATGACAAATCTTAGAAAAATGCGTAGGTCTAGATTCCAAAGTTTGAGATCAAGATCTTTTACTTTGCTATTAAGGCTAATACTGCGCGTGTGTAGCCTTGTGCCTATAAATAGACATTTTTGGCACACAACCCTAGACATTCTTATTTTTCTACGTGGGTTTTGGGTGGCTGAAGGGAGGTGGCTGCTGTCCATTGCTTCTCCTTCACCATTCTTGAGCCTTGGACCAAGTCCTCCTTGTTCTTCCTCTCTTCTTCTTACAAACACATAGTAGGGTGGGTTGTGAGGGTGTGAGGTAGTGCTTGCTGCACACTCAGCCACTGTTGAGTGCATCCTTGAGGGCTGGTTGAAGTGTTGAGTTGTGTGAGTGGGAGTTGTGTGTGTTTCTTTGGTAGTGGAAGCTCCAAGAAGCAACCTTTGGGTAGAAAGACCAAGTCTTGTGCACCATTTTCGTGCACCCTTGTTTGGCCTGAGTTGAGGAACCTTGTGAGTTCCAAGAGCACCATTGTTGGCTGCTCAAAGCTTGGGGTAAGTGTTCTACACCTTTGATCCTAAGTTTAATGCTTAAAGTTGGTGTCTTGGCATGTAAAAAGTTAAAATGAAGTAACCAACACCTAAATGAACTTGTATATGCTTAAAGATGCATGCTTTAACGTGTACATGTGTTAAAAGTTGGACCTTTGGGATGGATATTCACGAAATGCAGAAACTGCATTCTGTCGTGAGATATCCGGATATTTGTCGAACAGATATCCGGATATCAGTATCCGGATATGGTATCCGGATATTGATATCCGGATATGGGATCTGGGTATCCGGATATGACATATCCGGATATGTCCAGTGTGATATCCGGATATGGCATATCCGGATATGCCCCTTCTGATATCCGGATATCCTGGGTTCTGCGCAGACAGTAGCTTTTCTGTATGAACAGTAAGCTATGGGGTGTGTGTGGACCCTAGTTTAAGGAAGTTGAACTTCTGTAATAACTGGACTAAGTCAGAATCACATGATTAAAGGCTTATGGCTTTGTTGGAAGCCTTAAGACGTAAAACGTAAAGGAAAGGCGTAGTCTTTAAGTTGTATGCATGTTGTGCATTAATATTGACTTGTTAATGGTCCATATCAGATTGTGATACTGCTGTTTGTGGACTAGTGAGTGGTTGGACTCTTGGCTTGGATAGCTAGCTTGCAAGGTAAGCTTTCGTGTCCTCGGTTTAGCCATTTTGATGTTCCACCATGTCCCATGGGGATGGGTTTATGCATGCTGTGTTACATGCTTTGATTATTTTGGAAATGCTGTTGAGCTGTTTATATGTAATGAGCTATTATGATATGCATGTGGTGTCCACCTAGACGGCAATCCTGAGTATGTAGTACATACAAGATGGAGAAGCATGTGGGTGAGGTGCAGGTAGTATCCATGTACTCATGTAGGCATAGACGTATTCCTACATTTCTCTGGCCAGTAGATTTGAAAGCACACATGACATGATTAATTGCTGCATCGCATGATTTTAGAACTTATACTGTAATACTGTTTTTAGAACTTATATTACACATGTAAGTGAGCTTGGGGTGGAGATTCCTTGAGGACCCCTTGTCTTACTGAGATTTCTTGTTAGAGATCTCACCCCACGTTTGGGGACGCTTATTTCAGGATCAGGTAATGTTGAGGGCTCAGGTGGCAGGAGGCCAGAGCTGAGCTGATAATTATGCTGACGTGCTGGTTATGGATTGCTGATTATTTGACTGCTGTTATGTTTTCTGCTTCATTTATGTTAAGATTATGTTGAGACTATTTGTGGGCATTGTTGCCTTATTTGGTGAGCATGGGGTTTGTCCATGCCACATGATTGTGTTACTGTCTTTTAGTTAATGTTGTAATTAAAGTATCAGGATTTTGACCCAGGCTACCTGTGTAGACCTGTGGCTTTAGATACACACATTTATTTATGTACGAGGTATTCAGTTAGTTGTCTTGCAATTTACATACAGGCAGTATTTTTATGAAAATGATTAAGTAATCAAGTTGGCTAAGTTAATGACGTCATAATTGAATCAAAGAAAAAGTTATTCCGCATTTTAATTAAGCGTGGCTTAATACGATAGTGTGTTAACAGACCGGGTTAACACGGGCTGTTACATTTTATGGTATCAGAGCACTTTCTAGGGAAAAGCCTGTATGTATTGCAATAACTTAGGATGAGTCGTTGCGTGTCTACTTTGCGTTCTCTCTGACTGGCGTGTGTTATGATGATGCATATGTGACCACATGGCGTGGGCCTGATCAACTCATTCTTTGTGTAACTTGTGCAGAGTCATGGTGCCACCAAGGAGGAACACGAGTACGAGCGAGGATCAGACGGATCCTGTCCTGGCTGCATTGGCTGAGATGCAGGCGGCCCGACTAGCCGACCAGGAAGCCACGAGGCTGGCAAACCGGGCGATGCTGGACGCTATTCGAGATGCGAACCGGCAAACCACGGCAGAGGTTCTGGAGGAGAACCGGATGGCCAACATGACTATGATGAGGGTCATGTTGGAGGAGTTGAGGGCTGGTCCTGCTGCGGGCCAGGGTCCTCCACCACCTTCACCGCCGCCACCGCCTCCACCTCCGCCTAGTCAACAGGAGGACACCCAGAGCCAGATGGGTGAGGGTAGTCATTTGACGGGGGCTATGCAGACTATCCCCGTACTTGCTGAGGATCGTGACGAGATCGATCGCCGGCTGAATGCTTTCCGTAAGCATAAGCCACCTACCTTCGACGGATCGTATGATCCCATTGCTGCTGCCAGATGGCTACAGGCGCTGGACAAGATTTTCCGGATTATGCAGTGCACTGATCCGCAGAAACTGTTGTTCGCCACGTACATGCTGGAGGGCGAGGCCCATGAGTGGTGGACCAACCTATCTCAGGTCTACGAGATGCAGGGCCATGTGATGACGTGGCCATTCTTCGAGGAGAGCTTCCTGGGTCAGTACTTCCCTTATGACTCACAGGAGAGGAAGCAGGGGGAGTTTGACCGATTGGTACAGGGCTCGTTGTCTGTTGACGAGTATCTGGCCAAGTTCAATGAGCTGGTCAAGTTCTCTCATTTCCGCATGGCGAGACCGACTCCCGTTTTTCTGGCGGCCAAGTTCCGGAGGGGACTTAATGAGGATATTGCTGGACATCTCGCTGGTTCTGCTTCGAGAGACTTCGGAGCGTTGGTGCAGCAGTGCCGCGACATCGAGGACTACTGCCGGGCGAGTCAGGCCAAGAGGGCCAAGGTTGAGGTGCCGCAGAGCGCTGGTGGTTCTACTCCCTGGAAGAGTAAAAATTTTGCGAACAAGGGCAAGGGCAAGCAGATGGCGGCTAAGCAAGCGCCAAATCAGTTTAGAAAGACTGCTACTCCGGGGAACACAGCTAGACCTCCTGCTCCCAGATGTTCGGGATGCGGGAAGTCACATTTTGGGCCGTGCTCTACCGGTCAGCTGATATGTTTCCAGTGTGGCAAGGAGGGCCACTACTCCAGAGATTGCCCGACGGCGAGAGTTGCTGCAGTGCAGGCTGTGCCGTTGCAGATGATTCCTACTGGGGCACCAGCCGTGCCACCTACCACCGGACGAGTCTACACACTCGATCGTCAGCAGTCGGACAGAGCTCCGAACCTGGTCAGAGGTACTGTTACCATTGGTGGATCAACTGTTGATGTTTTATTTGATTCCGGGGCAACGCACTCTTTTGTTGCTACCCCTATTGCTGTGGGGCTTGAGTTGCCCAGTGATGTGCTTTCTCCACCGATGCGGGTTACCACCGCCACCGGAGAAAAATGTTTGACCTCCACTGTTCATCGCGATGTAGCGTTTCAGTGGGATGGCCGTGACTTCTCGGTAGATCTGATAGGATTACCGATGGCCAACCTTCAGATTATTTTGGGCATGGATTGGTTGTCCAGAAACTGCGCAATGATTGATTGCTGTGCCAAGAAAGTGGTGATGTCTCCGGGTGGGTCCACAGCCAGTTCCTCACCGTTCATTTCAGTCCTGCAGGCGAGGAGGGCCTTGAGAGCAGGGGCATTTGGCTATGTCATGTTGGGAGGTTTGGTGAGTGGGACACAGGAGGATCTCACTGGCATTCCTGTGGTGAAGGAATTCCTCGAGGTGTTTCCTGAGGAGATTCCTGAGTTTCCACCACAGAGGGAGATAGAGTTCTCCATTGACTTATTGCCTGGTGTGGGGCCTATATCGTTGGCTCCATACCGGATGTCGCCACCAGAGTTGGCGGAGCTGAAGAAGCATATCGAGGAGCTTTCAGCAAAAGATTTTATTCGGCCGAGTGTGTCTCCCTGGGGAGCACCGGTCATATTTGTGAAAAAGAAAGATGGGACCATGCGGTTGTGCACCGACTACAGACAGTTGAACAAGGTGACAATCAAGAACAAGTATCCTCTTCCACGCATTGATGATTTGCTGGATCAGCTCAGGGGTGCTTGTGTGTATTCCAAGATTGATCTCCGGTCCGGTTATCATCAGATACGGGTAAAGCCGGAGGATGTCCCAAAGACAGCATTTCGCTCGAGGTACGGGCACTACGAGTACTTGGTGATCCCGTTTGGACTCACCAATGCACCCGCAGTGTTCATGGACTACATGAACAGAATCTTCCAGCCGTACCTGGATCAGTTTGTAATCGTCTTCATTGACGACATCTTGATCTACTCCAAGACGGAGGAGGAGCATACCGAGCACTTGAAGATTGTGTTGCAAGTGCTAAAAGAGAAGAAGCTCTATGCGAAGCCGTCAAAATGCGAGTTTTGGCTCAAGGCGGTGAAATTTCTGGGTCATGTGATTTCTGCTAATGGAGTTGCAGTTGATCCTAACAAGATTGAGGCCGTGATGGATTGGGAGAGGCCCAAGACGGTTACAGAAGTAAGAAGCTTCCTGGGTTTGGCAGGTTACTATCGGAGGTTCATAGAAGGATTCTCCAAGATGGTGCTACCGATGACTCGCCTTACCCGGAAGGAGACTCCATTCGTGTGGACACATGAGTGTGAGGAGTGTTTCCAAGAGTTGAAGGAGAGACTGACTACTGCTCCTGTGTTAGTCCTTCCTGATCCTGCGGAGCAATTCGAGTTGTACTGCGATGCCTCTGGTAAAGGACTTGGTTGTGTGCTGATGCAGAAAGGGAAAGCGGTTGCTTACGCTTCAAGACAGTTGAAACCTCATGAGGAGAACTACCCGACTCACGACTTGGAGTTGGCAGCCATTGTTTTTGCTTTCAAGATTTGGAGGCATTACCTGTTTGGCATGAAGTTTGCTGTATTCAGTGATCACAAGAGCCTGAAGTACCTGTTTGACCAGAAGGAGTTGAACATGAGACAGCGTAGATGGATGGAGTTCTTGAAGGACTACGACTTTGAGTTGAGGTACCATCCTGGCAAGGCCAATGTGGTAGCCGATGCTTTGAGTCGGAAATCCGTGAGCTTATCTAGCTTAATGATGAACGACTACGAGATGATCGAGAAGTTCAGAGACTTGAGAGTGAACTCCTTGTTTGGGGGTGCACTACTTGAGATGGAGACAGCAGAAGTGATCAATGAGCTGATGGAAAAGATCAAAGAGGCGCAAGTGCAAAGAGAGTGCCTCGATTATGTGAAGAACCAGGACGGTGTGTCTTGGAACGATGATGGTTTGCTGCTGTTCCAGAAGAGGATTGTCATTCCTCGAGGGCCATTGACCGAAGAGGTTATGGCAGAGGCTCATAAAGGCCGGTTCACTATCCACCCTGGTGCCACAAAGATGTACCAGGACTTAAAAAGGAATTTTTGGTGGCCGGGCATGAAGAAGGACATAGCGGTCTACGTGTCCAAGTGTTTAATATGTCAGAAAGTGAAGATCGAGCACCAGAAACCGTCTGGTAAACTTCAACCTCTGGAGATTCCACAGTGGAAGTGGGAAAGTATTTCCATGGACTTCGTTGTGGGTTTGCCTAGAACTCAGGCTGGTTGTGACTCTATCTGGGTCATAGTGGACAGATTGACCAAGTCTGCCCATTTTCTTCCAGTGAAGGTGAGCTTCACTACAGAGCAGTTGGCCAAACTTTATGTCCGCGAGATTGTGAGGCTTCACGGGGTGCCCGAGAGTATCATCAGTGATAGGGACCCGAAGTTCACATCTCGGTTCTGGGAGGCACTGCAGGAGGCTTTTGGTACGCAGTTGAGATTGAGTACCGCCTATCACCCTCAGACTGACGGACAGACTGAGCGGACCATCCAGACATTGGAGGACATGCTGAGAGCTTGCACGTTGGAGCAGGGTTCTGCATGGGATAGGTACCTTCCGTTGGTTGAATTTTCATACAACAACAGTTTTCATGCTAGTCTGGGCATGGCACCCTACGAGGCGCTGTATGGTAGGAGGTGTCGGACTCCTACTTGTTGGTCTGAGGTTGGAGATAAAGAGCTTTTCGGCTTGGACTTTGTCCAAGATACTACCCTACAGATCCAGATGATCAGGGAAAAGTTGAAGCAGGCGCAGAATCGTCAGAAGAGCTACTACGATGTCAAGCATCGACCACTGGAGTTCAGTGAGGGTGAGCACGTGTTTGTGAAACTTTCACCTGTCACCGGTGTTGGACGGGCACTCGGCGTGAGGAAGTTGAGCCCGCGATTCATTGGGCCCTACCAGATCCTTGGTAGAGTAGGACCAGTTGCCTATCGACTCGCCTTACCTCCGAACCTCGCCAACATCCACGACGTGTTTCACGTGTCTCAGCTTCGAAAGTACATAGCAGATCCTTCGCACGTGGTGCAACCGGATGATGTGGAGGTTCGGGAGAACCTAAAGACTCCCGTCGGACCACTCAAGATCCTCGATCGTGGCGAGAAGCAGTTGAGGAGCAAGATCATTCCGATGGTTAAAGTACAATGGTCAGGAAGAACTCCTGAGGAGTGTACCTGGGAGCGAGAGGACGAGCTTCTCCGACAGTATCCCGACTTTCGAGACAGGTATGTTTCTGATTTTGAGGACAAAATCCTTAAAAAGGTGGGGTGAATGTAAGAACCCACACCGCTAATTAAGGTAATTAGCGAATTAATTATGATAATTAGGAAATAATTCCATAATTGACCCTAATAATTATTAATGGGCTTAGATAATTATATTGAGTGAGTAAAAATGCTGAAAGTCGCCTTTCGGAAGAAAAGCGCAGATACCGGTTCTGCTACTCGGTATAAATGCGTACCGGAAAAGTATCCCGGAAAATTATAACGAATGCATGATAATTACTAGAATATTATGTAGGACTTGTAAAACAAGTTTCAAGTCAAAACGACGTAATCTGATGCCAGAACTGATACTGGCTATGGAAAAGCGCGTACCGGAAAGGTGCTCCGAAAAATAAAATAAAAATATGACAAATCTTAGAAAAATGCGTAGGTCTAGATTCCAAAGTTTGAGATCAAGATCTTTTACTTTGCTATTAAGGCTAATACTGCGCGTGTGTAGCCTTGTGCCTATAAATAGACATTTTTGGCACACAACCCTAGACATTCTTATTTTTCTACGTGGGTTTTGGGTGGCTGAAGGGAGGTGGCTGCTGTCCATTGCTTCTCCTTCACCATTCTTGAGCCTTGGACCAAGTCCTCCTTGTTCTTCCTCTCTTCTTCTTACAAACACATAGTAGGGTGGGTTGTGAGGGTGTGAGGTAGTGCTTGCTGCACACTCAGCCACTGTTGAGTGCATCCTTGAGGGCTGGTTGAAGTGTTGAGTTGTGTGAGTGGGAGTTGTGTGTGTTTCTTTGGTAGTGGAAGCTCCAAGAAGCAACCTTTGGGTAGAAAGACCAAGTCTTGTGCACCATTTTCGTGCACCCTTGTTTGGCCTGAGTTGAGGAACCTTGTGAGTTCCAAGAGCACCATTGTTGGCTGCTCAAAGCTTGGGGTAAGTGTTCTACACCTTTGATCATAAGTTTAATGCTTAAAGTTGGTGTCTTGGCATGTAAAAAGTTAAAATGAAGTAACCAACACCTAAATGAACTTGTATATGCTTAAAGATGCATGCTTTAACGTGTACATGTGTTAAAAGTTGGACCTTTGGGATGGATATTCACGAAATGCAGAAACTGCATTCTGTCGTGAGATATCCGGATATTTGTCGAACAGATATCCGGATATCAGTATCCGGATATGGTATCCGGATATTGATATCCGGATATGGGATCTGGGTATCCGGATATGACATATCCGGATATGTCCAGTGTGATATCCGGATATGGCATATCCGGATATGCCCCTTCTGATATCCGGATATCCTGGGTTCTGCGCAGACAGTAGCTTTTCTGTATGAACAGTAAGCTATGGGGTGTGTGTGGACCCTAGTTTAAGGAAGTTGAACTTCTGTAATAACTGGACTAAGTCAGAATCACATGATTAAAGGCTTATGGCTTTGTTGGAAGCCTTAAGACGTAAAACGTAAAGGAAAGGCTTAGTCTTTAAGTTGTATGCATGTTGTGCATTAATATTGACTTGTTAATGGTCCATATCAGATTGTGATACTGCTGTTTGTGGACTAGTGAGTGGTTGGACTCTTGGCTTGGATAGCTAGCTTGCAAGGTAAGCTTTCGTGTCCTCGGTTTAGCCATTTTGATGTTCCACCATGTCCCATGGGGATGGGTTTATGCATGCTGTGTTACATGCTTTGATTATTTTGGAAATGCTGTTGAGCTGTTTATATGTAATGAGCTATTATGATATGCATGTGGTGTCCACCTAGACGGCAATCCTGAGTATGTAGTACATACAAGATGGAGAAGCATGTGGGTGAGGTGCAGGTAGTATCCATGTACTCATGTAGGCATAGACGTATTCCTACATTTCTCTGGCCAGTAGATTTGAAAGCACACATGACATGATTAATTGCTGCATCGCATGATTTTAGAACTTATACTGTAATATTGTTTTTAGAACTTATATTACACATGTAAGTGAGCTTGGGGTGGAGATTCCTTGAGGACCCCTTGTCTTACTGAGATTTCTTGTTAGAGATCTCACCCCACGTTTGGGGACGCTTATTTCAGGATCAGGTAATGTTGAGGGCTCAGGTGGCAGGAGGCCAGAGCTGAGCTGATAATTATGCTGACGTGCTGGTTATGGATTGCTGATTATTTGACTGCTGTTATGTTTTCTGCTTCATTTATGTTAAGATTATGTTGAGACTATTTGTGGGCATTGTTGCCTTATTTGGTGAGCATGGGGTTTGTCCATGCCACATGATTGTGTTACTGTCTTTTAGTTAATGTTGTAATTAAAGTATCAGGATTTGACCCAGGCTACCTGTGTAGACCTGTGGCTTTAGATACACACATTTATTTATGTACGAGGTATTCAGTTAGTTGTCTTGCAATTTACATACAGGCAGTATTTTTATGAAAATGATTAAGTAATCAAGTTGGCTAAGTTAATGACGTCATAATTGAATCAAAGAAAAAGTTATTCCGCATTTTAATTAAGCGTGGCTTAATACGATAGTGTGTTAACAGACCGGGTTAACACGGGCTGTTACAGTTTCGAAATTTGTCGTTCTTCGAAAGGCATTGTTATGAATCAACGAAAATATGCTGTTGAGATCATGGCTGATACGGGTTTATTAGGTGCCAAGGCAGTTTCCACACCCATGGATTCTTCTCTTAAGCTACAGAAGGCACAAGGTTCTGTTTTTCATGATCCTTTGAGTTACAGATGCTTAGTGGGATGTCTCTTGTACCTCACTAACACTCGTCCTGACATTAGCTATGCGGTTCAACAGTTGAGTCAGTTCCTGTCCAACCCCATGGATACTCATATGCATGCTGCCCTTCGAGTAGTTCGTTACTTGAAAAATTCTCCTGGCAAGGGCTTATTTTTTGCAGCTGATAACAACCTCGTCCCTACTGGTTTTTCTGATGCCGATTGGGCTGCTTGTGTTGATACTCGACGCTCCATCACGGGCTATTGTGTTTTCTTGGGTTCTTCATTGGTCTCCTGGAAATCCAAGAAGCAGACTACCATTTCTCGATCCTCATGTGAAGCTGAGTATCGGGCATTAGTTGTTGTCACGTGTGAAATGCAGTGGCTTCATTATTTGTTACATGATTTGCATTTGCCTCCTTCTGATGCTTCCAGCATCTATTGTGATAATCAATCCGCCATCCATATTGCCCACAGTCCCACATTCCATGAACGCACCAAACACATAGAACTCGACTGCCATTTGGTCCGGGAAAAGATTCACACTGGTTTAGTTCGTTTACTTCCTATACCTTCCGCTGCTCAACTTGCTGATGCTTTTACTAAACCATTGAAGCCTTCTCCTTTCAAGTTTCTTGTTGGCAAGTTGGGACTTGTTGATATCCACCTCCTAACTTGAGGGGGGGTGTTACGATTAAATTTTTTAATTTAATCCAACTGTAATATATTAGTTAAGAAGTTGTTTTCTTTTTTGTTAGTTAGTTAGCTAAGTTGTTGTATTCTGTTAGTTAGCTTAGATAGTTTGTTAGTCAGTTAGTTGTGTTTGTTAGCACTATCTAACAGTTTCCTTTCTTACCCTTTGTATGATTACTGATATAAGTAATCAGTACACAAAAGTATCAATTCAGTTTTTGCATTCTATTCATCTCATGGGTTCGAATTGTAATATCCAAAGCCAGCAGAAACCTTTTAACACTCACTGGCTCATTTAATGAACCATTTCCCTGAAGTTAAAAATGCACCTTAGAAGAAAGAGGATAAAAATAAGAATCTCTAACTTAATGTCAGCACAATTAGAAAATAAAGAACACTAATGTATGCATACTCATAAAAAATAAAAAGAAGCAGAATATCAGTATATAACTCAATGAAAAATAGTAAAAAATAATCCTCTTACCTCCACTGAACCAGGAACCAGCTTGTCCAAAATGCTGCATAATACAGATCCATCCCTCAACAATAACCTCAAATCCTCCTCTGAAGTTATTCATAGTACTAAAAATATATAGGGATGCTTGTCATCATTATTAAACTAACGAGAACAGCCCAAAAGATTAACATAGTCCGCAAAGATAATTATTGTGAAAATATTAAATTATACAGACAATCTCTTTATTCTGTATTGAAAAAATAAGAGAAGTGGAGAGGGTAGAACACAACCTTGTTCATACAACTAGAAAACTGGAAGCACCTACAAATTGTTGGCATAGTATTGAATCCCAGATTGATTAAATGAGAAACCTTGTATGAATGAAAGCATCAATTTTACACTTCCAAACAATTTTAGACAAAAGAGTGTTTTAGAAACAGATTTAGACATTCATTATAAAGTCATAAAAATAAAAGTCGTAATAAAAAAGTAGCCATCCAAAGTATTGCCTCAGCCACACATAATAGATAGAGGAAAATATTAGAACAATTGTGACCGCATAACAATGATTATTACATTACTATTATGGTCAATATACACAAGATAAAAGTTGAAATGCTAAATCCAATACAACCAAAAGCAATAGACAACTAGACATTACAATTATGACATAAAAGATAGCATATAAAGATAACCTCCTGTAACAGCCCGTGTTAACCCAGTTGTTAACATACTATCGTATTAAGCCATACTTAATTAAAATGCGGAATAACTTTTTCTTTAATTCAATTATGACGTCATTAACCTTAGCCAAGTTGATTACTTAATCAATTTAATAAAATAACGCCTATAAGTAAATTGCAAGACAACTAACTGAATACCTCATATATAAATTTTAAAGTGAATATCTAAAGTTACGGATCTACAACACGTAGTCCAGACAATATCCTGATACATTATCCTACTTTAAATAAAACAAGACATAATCAAGTCTATGTGGCATGGACAATCCCCATGCTCACCAAATAAGGCAACAATGCCCAACAACAGTCTCAACAGAAAACATCATAGTACTATCTGAAGTTAAAAGCATAAAACAGTAAACAGGATCCAGTATCCAACATGTCAGCACATACAACAATATCTAACTCAACTCTGGCCTCCTGCCACCCGAGGTCTCAACCCCAGGGTTATCTGAACCTGGAATAAGTGTCCCCAAATGTGGGGTGAGATCTCTAACAAGAAATCTCAGTAAGACAAGGGGTTCTCAAGGATCTTCCACCCCAAGCTCACTTACATGTGCAATATAAGTTCTAAAAGCAGTAGTTTCCAGTATAAGTTCCAAAAGTATGCAGTGCAACAGATATCCATGCCATATGAGTTATCACTATTCTACTGACCAGAGAAAATGCAGGAATACGTCTATTACCCACATAGTAGTACAAGGAACATCGCTTGCACCTCACCCACAGCCTCGCCACGTTGTATGCGTCACATACTCAGGCTTACCATATAGGTGGACCCAGATGCATATCTTAAAAGCATATTGCATATAACAGCTCAATAGCATTTCCAAAATATCAAAAGCATGTAACACAGCATGCATAAACCACATCCCTATGGGACATGGTGGAACCACAACATAGCTAAACCGAGGACACAAAAGCTTACCTTGCAAGCAATCAATCCAAGCCAAGAGTCCAACCACTCTCAAAGTCCAAACACAGCAGTATCACAATCTGTTATGGACCAATAATATATCATTAAATATGCACCACAAGCATACAACTTAAAGACCACGCCTTTCCATTACATTTTACATCTTAAGGCTTCCAACAAAGCCATAAGCCCTTAATCACATGATACTGACTTAGATAAGTTATTACAGAAGTCCAACTTCCTCAATTTAGGGTCCACAGATGATAGTAAACTGGCCTTTGAAGGCCGATGCATGTAAGGTGTAAAAACAAAATTTTTACTGCGGAAACATACATGCACACATAGGTTCATGCTTTAAGACAGCATGATGTTACCTTGTTTTTGGCCTGATCAGTCAGGGAGATCAGATGTCAGGCTTGAAGGGTTCAAACCCTCTAATGGTGATCCACACCACCGTTCCTCAATGATGCAAGAACTGCTTGAAACCCACCAGATGAACACCACAGTGAGGCTTGCTATGCGCACAAGTGGTGAAGGTGGAGGCTAAGTATTCTGTTTGGAAATGTGTAGTGAACTACCCTACAGAATGGTGTATGAGATGAAGGAGTGTAGGCTAGGTCTTCTCAAAACCCTAAGGAGAGGAACTAACTATGTTATGCGCACACCTTGGAGGGAAGAGAGAATAATGTTTCAAAAATGAAAACTATCCTTTCAAATAACTTGAAAGTTGCGCATGAATCAGGGGAGGATAAGGTGGAGTTGTTGCAAAACAAATCTTGCCAACAACCTCCAATCTTATCCTCATGAAACTAAGTTCAAAACAATTCAAACTTAAATTCATAAACTATCATATAGTATGTTTTTCATGCGCATAATTCAGCCCTAAAAAGGGGTCCAAATATATTGAGTAGTTGCATTCAAAATTTGAACCAACTCACCCACTGATTCTCTCAACCACCAAATCCGATTGGAGCTTTGTTTTAAGTGACAAGATGACATTCTTATCACATAAGTATGCGCCCCAAACAGCCCAAGATTATGCTCCAAAGATTCTTCTTGATCCAAGGAATTTGTCCCAATAAGATCTTATCTTATCCTTTTGTTATGAAACAACTTTTCAAAGCCAATTCAAATTAGAATTCAAACACTTGAATTCAAATTTTCAAACATTAAAATTCAAAATTCAAAATTTCAAATTTCAAATTCAAAATTCGAAATTCAAATGTTTGATTATTAATTTAACTAATTAAATTAATTAGTAATGGCTTGGACTATCCAAGACCATTACTAAGCTCCATGCACCATCCACCCATTTAGGTGGGCTTCCAAACAGCTTCTTGGGCTAACAACCATTATTAGGCCCAATACCTTTAAAGCTAGTTCATCATGACTACAAGGTGTTAGTGTGTGACCCATTAGGTCCAACTTAGCTTCTGACATAATTGGGCTTGGGCCCAACAAGCCCACAACCCAATTAATGACAACACAGAGCACTAGTAATGTTTTGTTGCCCCAGAACTAGACAGATTAATGACTTGATCATCCTATTGCACATATTTGGTTACCGTATGTATTTTCCTTCGTCTCGATTATCTTCCCATTAACCTAGGGTAAGGAAATGTATCAACTCCAGCGGTTTAGGTGAAGCTTTATTCGAAATAGGGAATCTTCAATTTACTGACTCTAAAGGCAGATCATCTCATGATCTCTTTTACTATGCATAGATTCCCGAGTCCCTGTAAATGTCATCCCGATTTATCCGGTTTACAGATAACCTAATCTCTCACAGAGATTTGACGAATTCCTTCAGCTTATTACCCTAGCCCCGTGCCCTTTAAGGACACGCCCAACAGTATACCTATGAGTCTCCATGTTTCAGGCAGACGAGGCATACAATCAAAACATGCCTTCAAGAACACAGTCTAGGTAATAACTTCTGGTCTAAGGAAAGACATACCCAAACATAAAGAGATTACTCTAATGACACTATCTGTGAGATTTCCTCATAGAGTCTCTTTTGGGTCTGTTTAGTGCGAGCTATACTCTTATAGGTCCACCCACGACTTTAGCTAAGACATCTCCATATCTGCAGCTCATGAGGTCTTTAACTTGTATCCATATACAAGTAGATAAGTCGTACTAGTCTTACCCGAGATCACTGATCCCCATACTCAGTGTCTCTAGACTAGGAACATATAATTAGGAATAAACATGCAATATCCTTGAATCCTCATGATCGTGATCTCATCACAGATACTCAAGAGATACCTGTTCTATTCCAAGGGGTTTATTCAGTTCGTTCATATAATATTAACAATAATATCGAGACATAATATGAAACTAAATAAATAGTGCTTTCATTTATTTGCGACAAACAAAGTTCTACATCTAGTGTCCTTTATTTAATCAAAAGATTGTCTCTAGGACACCCATATACTAACACAGCAGTATCACAATCTGTTATGGACCAATAATATATCATTAAATATGCACCACAAGCATACAACTTAAAGACCACGCCTTTCCATTACATTTTACATCTTAAGGCTTCCAACAAAGCCATAAGCCCTTAATCACATGATACTGACTTAGATAAGTTATTACAGAAGTCCAACTTCCTCAATTTAGGGTCCACAAACCCATAGATCAGTTCTGCATGAACAGTACCTCACGTTCATCGAAATCCCAGAATATCCGGATATATGTCGGGGGCATATCATATCCCATATCCGGATATCACAGAACCCCATATCCGGATATCCATATCCGGATATTTCTCGAACACATATCCGGATATTTCATGACAAAATGTAGTTTCTGCATTTCGTGAAAACATCCACAAAAGGTCTAACTTTTAACACTTATATACGTCCAAGGATCCATTTTTAAGCATATACAAGTTCTCTTAGGTGTTGGTTACTTCATTTTACCCATTAACATGCCAAGACTTAATCTTTAAAGCATGAAACACAAGATCAGGGTTGGTACAACTTACCAAAGCTCAAAACAGAGCAAGATGTGCTCTTGGAGCTCACCAATGAACCTTCAAAGTTCTGACTTTGGCCCAGAACGAAAATGGAATACCAAGGTTGGTTCTTTCTCCATAAAGGTGACAGTTTGAAGCTCAAAATGCCAGCACCAAGGTTCTCACTACCCACTCTCAACTCAGCTCCTAGACTCCACTAGGACAACAACAAAAACTCAGCAATGGTGACTCTAAACACCACCCAAGGCAAACTCACCCAAGGCAATGGTGTTTAGGTAGAGAAACCAAGAATAAAAATGACATCTTGGCTCAAGAGAGTGAGGGAAGATGAAGGTGACAAGCAAGGCACTCAGTTGCTGTCTCTTAAAGAAAAAGGCACGTAGGAGGCTAGATTTTAACCTAGGATCATGTGCCAACTAATGAATATAAAGAGGTTAAGTCATAACGCGCAGTATTAGCCTTAATAGCTACGCAAAACATTTTGATCCCAAACTTTGGAATCTTAACCTACTCGTTTTTCTAAGATTTGTCATATTTTATTTTATTTTTTAGAGCATCTTTCCGGTACGCGCTTTTCTATAGCCAGTATCAGTTCTGGCATTAGATCTCATTATCTTGACTTGAAACTTGTTTTACAAGTCCTACACATTATTCTAGTAATTATCATGCACTTATTATCATTTTCTGGGATACTTCACCGGTACGCATTTATACCGGGTAGCAGAACCCGGTATATGCGCTTTTCGTCCAAAAACTGACTTTCAGCCTTATTACCCACTTATTGTAACTATTAAAGCCTCATAATAATTATTAGGGTCAATTATGGAATTATTTCCTAATTATCACATTTATTTAATTAATCTCCTTTATTAGTGGTGCGGGTTCTTACATTCACCCCACCTTTTGAAGGATTTTGTCCTCAAAATCAAAAACATACTTGTCTCGAAAGTTGGGATACTGCCGGAGAAGCTCGTCCTCTCGCTCCCATGTGCACTCCTCGGGACTACGTCCAGTCCACTGTACTTTGACCATCGGAATAGTCTTGCTCCTAAGCTACTTCTCGCCACGATCGAGAATCTTGAGTGGTCCGACGGGAGTCTTTAGGTTCTCCCGAACCTCCACGTCATCCAGTTGCACCACGTGCGAAGGATTCGCTATGTATTTCCGAAGCTGAGACACGTGAAACACGTCGTGGATGTTGGCTAAGTTCAGAGGCAAGGCAAATCGATAGGCAACAGGTCCTACTCTACCAAAGATCTGGTATGGCTCAATAAATCGCGGGCTCAACTTCCTCACTCCGAGTGCTCGTCCAACACCGGTGACAGGTGAAAGTTTCACAAACACGTGCTCATCCTCACTGAACTCCAGTGGACGATACTTGACATCATAATAACTCTTCTGGCGATTCTGCGCCTGCTTCAACTTTTCCCTGATCCCATTTATTTAATTAATCTCCTTTATTTAATTAATCTCCTTAATTAGCGGTGCAGGTTCTTACACCTCCTAGCTTTCTATGCCTCTGAAATCACATGCAAAGCAAGAGTTGTTTTCCCATAGGCCTCTGGAACAAATATTTCCACAACACGAACAATCTCGAATAAATCAACCAAATTAAGCAAGACGAAGGTGAAATTAAATGAACAAGTGTAAGAATCTGCACCGCTAATTAAGGTGATTAATTAAATAAATGTGATAATTAAGAAATAATTCCATAATTGACCCTAATAATTATTATGAGGCTCTAATAATTATAGTAATTGGGTAATAATGCTGAAAGTCACTTTTCGGGCGAAAAGCGCAGATACCGGTTCTGCTACCCGGTATAAATGCGTACCGGTGAAGTATTCCAGAAAATTATAATAAGTGCATGTGACTTGTAAAACAAGTTTCAAGTCAAAATAATGTGATCTGATGCCAGAACTAATACTGGCTATGGAAAAGCGCGTACATGAAAGGTGCTCTGAAAAATAAAATAAAAATATGAAAAATCTTAGAAAAATGAGTAGGTTAAGATTCCAAAGTTTGGGATTAAAATCTTTTGCGTAGCTATTAATGCTAATACTGTGCGTTAAGTGGCCATGTGGCCTATATATACTCCTATTAGGGAACACAATCCTAGAAAGCCAATTTCCTGCGTGAGTTGAGGCTGGGCAGCTCCTTGTTACTGTTCCATTGCTTCCTCCTTGCATTTGGTGAGCTTATGGCCATTTCCTCCCTTCTTCTTCATGATTTCTCCACACTTCCTCTTTGTAAACACTTGGGAATCATCATTGTGAGGGTGTGAGGGTGCATTTCTTGAGGTTGGCCACTATTTGTAGTCAGTGAGTGGGCTGAGTTGGGTTGAGGGAGTGTTGTGAGCTTCTCCTTGGTTGTAGGAGCTCCAAGAAGCAACCTTTGTGAAGAAGAAGACCCATCTTGGTGTGCATTTTCGTGCACAGTGTTGAGGCAGACTTGGGAGCTGTTGTGTGAGCTCCAAGAGCATCATCTACCTCTGCTTTTGGCTTATGGTATGATCACCACCTTTGAACTTGAGTTTTTTTAGTTAAAAATGGAACCTTGATGCATGTATTGAGCTAAGTGGATAACTTAAGGGTGGGTAAGGTTAAACACACCTAGAAATGCATGTTTAAGTGTCTTTAATCGGTTAAAGTTGGATCATTTGGACTGGATATTCACGAAAATGCAGAACTGCATTCTGTCGTGAAATATCCGGATATTTGTAGAACAGATATCCGGATATTGATATCCGGATATGGTATCCGAATATCGATATCTGGATATGGGGATCTGGATATCCGGATATTGAATATCCGGATATGGTCAGTGTGATATCCGGATATTCCCAAGTAATATCCGGATATTCTGGGATTTTTCGAAGAACAGTAGCTATGTTGTGTGTACAGTAGGCTATTGGGGTTTTGTGGACCCTAGATTAAGGAAGTTGGACTTCTGTAATTAATGAACTAAGTCAGAATCTTGTGATTAAGGGCTTATGGCTTTGTTGGAAGCCTTAAGACGTAAAACGTAATGAAAAGGTGTGGTCTTTAAGTTGTATGCTTGTGGTGCATATTTAGTGATATAATATTGGTCCATAACAGATTGTGGTACTGCTATGTTTGGACTTTGAGAGTGGTTGGACTCTTGGCTTGGATTGATTGCTTGCAAGGTAAGCTTTCGTGTCCTCGGTTTAGCCATGTTGTGGTTCCACCATGTCCCATGAGGATGTGGTTTATGCATGTTGTGTTACATGCTTTTGATGTTTTGGAAATACTGTTGAGCTGTTATATGCAATGTGTTGTTATGATATGCATGTGAGTTAACCTATACGGTAAGCCTGAGTATGTAGTACATACAATAGGGTAAGGCTGTGGGTGAGGTGCAAGTAGTGTTCCTTGTACTTACTATGTGGGTAATAGACGTATTCTTGCGTTTCTCTGGCCAGTAGAATAGTGATAACTCATATGGCATTGGATATTTTTTGCACTGCATACTTTTGGAACTTATACTAGAAATTACTGCTTTTAGAACTTATATTGCACATGTAAGTGAGCTTGGGGTGGAAGATCCTTGAGGACCCCTTGTCTTACTGAGATTTCTTGTTAGAGATCTCACCCCACGTTTGGGGACGCTTATTTCAGGTTCAGGGAACCCAGGGGTTGAGACTCCTAATGGCAGGAGGCCAGAGCTGAGTTAGATATTACTGTGATATGCTGACGTGTTGGATGCTGGATATTGACTATTGTTTATGTTTTATGCTATCTTTATTATATTTGAGTTGAGACTGCTGTTGGGGCTATGTTGCCATATTTGGTGAGCATGAGGTTTGTCCATGCCACATAGACTTGATTATTGCCTTGTTTAAGTTAAAGTTGTATTCATGTATTAGGATTTTGGTCCAGGCTATGTGTTGTAGTCTTGTGACATGTACACTTCCTTCTTCAAGAACCCATTCAAGAAGGCAGTCTGGACATCCATTTGCCAAATTTCATAGTCGTGGTATGCTGCTATTGCAAGCATAATCCTAATAGATTTGATCATGGTAACCGGTGAGAAAGTCTCATCATAGTCAACTCCTTGTCTTTGACGATACCATTTCGCCACCAACCTAGCTTTGTAGGTCTGAACGTTGCCATCTGTATCAGTCTTTCTTTTAAAGACCCATTAGTTACCGATAGGAACTATTCCTTGCGGTTTAGGAACCAAGGTCCATAACTTGTTTTGATACATCGAATCCATTTCAGATTCCATGGCTTCAAGCCATCTAGAAGTGTCAACATCCTTGACTGCCTCTTCGTTGTTACTTGGTTCATCATCCTCGACAGTTTGTTGATTCTCAATCACAAACCCATACCTCTCAGGTGGATAGATGACTCTCGTAGACCTACGGAGTTGTGTGTTTTCTACATTGGAGAACGTCGCCTGCGGAGCAGACTCGGGTTCCTCAATCTGTTCTTGTGGTCCTTGAACTTCTTCAAGATCAATCTCTCTCCCACTGGCTTCTTGAGAGATCAAATCCTTCTCAAGGAACTCAGCATCCAACAAACACCTTGTGTTCATTCTTGGAGTAAAAGTAGTATCCCTTAGAACCTCTAGGATACCCCACAATAGACATTTAGTACTCTCAGCACTAAGCTTGTCTGATGCCAACGCTTTGACATAAGCCGGCTATCCCCATACTGATATGCTCCCAGCATATATGCTTTTATAGATCAAAAAGTATTGAATCAGATCTAAAATTGTGTATAAAGGTGTATATATTGTGAAATTATTGAATAAAACTTGTCAGACACTCTCTCACTCAAATTCTTTGTGTTTATAGGAGAAAAAGGTCAAATAAAGGAGCAGGAAGAAATCAGACAGTATCTCCACGCTTGGAGCGTCCAAATCAACGCTTGGAGCGTAGGGAGAGACCCAAGGCAGTGAGTCTACGCTTGAAGCGTAGAACCCTACGCTTGAAGCGTAGACAAGGAAAATCAGACAGTGTCCCTACGCTTGGAGCGTAGATCCTGCGCTCCAAGCGTAGGATTGAAATGGACAGCTGTCAGTTGCGAGGAAAGAAGACCCATGGGGAGTATAAAAGTGCAAAAGACAGCCCTAAACAACACAATTGGTCATTCTGAATAAAGATTAGGTCATTCTGATTCAGAGGAGGAAGGAGTCTGGAGATTCGGAGAGAAAAACATTCTTCTTCTACCTTTCTTTAGTTTTTATGTTTTGATGTTTTCATTGAATATTGGATTTTTAGCCATGATTATGGTTGGCTAGAACCCCTTTGTTGTGGTTAGGGTCACAAACCCTTGTGAACCCCTGATACAATGGATTGAGTTTATATTTATATATATATCCTTTGAATTTCGTTCTACTCTGATTGTATTGTTATTGTTATTATTAGATCTGATCAATCTAGTAATTGATAGTAAATTTGAGGATTAGGGCCAACAAGAGGAATCTGCGGTGGTTAATCCAGAAAGGGGGTAGAACGACGGTATGAACATGATCTAGGGATAGACATGATTCATATTGTAGATGTTTTAATTATCAATCTTTATGCTTAATCTCATATAGGGCACCTCAAGGAATTAGGGTTTTATATGGGGTTAAAGGGTTAATTCTTCAAGGGATTGAGAATTAACTACTGAAATTTTTATCTGATAATTATCTAAATTTTGCGATATATATATTGATATTTAAACTTAATCCAGAGTAAAAGGTGGGGATCATTGGTAAGTGTTCTCTAACTGCAGCGCTTTCTCATAGATTTCTAAACTTTCATTTTGTTGAATTTCAAATATTCAAAAAGAACAAAAATACGTTTTATTTTACAAATCAAATTTCTACACAATCCTGACATTCGTATCAAAAATCTCTTAGGTTATTTAATCTTCAAAGGAATAGCTTAATTGATTTAGATACACTCTCTGTGGATTCGACCTTACTTACTACTTATTACTTGCGCGATTCGGTACACTTGCCGATCCACGTCAAGTTTTTGGCGCCGTTGCCGGGGAGTGTTTTTCTAAAATCAATTAATCTTGATTTTTAAAGATTAAATTTTTTTTATTTTTATTTTATTTTTATTTTTGTTTTGTATCTGTGCTACTAATCTTTTCTCTGAAGTTGTATGCAAGGCAATGCTTTTCTAAGGAGAGGCGAACGAATTGCTCAAAAGGAGAAGGAAAGAAAAAGGGCACAGACAACTACCACTCCAGTAACTGAAAACCTACCACTGGAGATACCAGAGATGGCTGCTCCAAATCAAAATGCTGATCCTCGCATGAACACCATTCTCACGCCTGTCTTTAACAGGCCCAATGCTGGAATTGTTCCACCTGAACTTGGGAACAATCAATGGGAGCTCAAGTCCAACATCATTCAGCTGGCTGAGAGAGAAAAATATGGAGGAGAGGATAATGAAGATCCTCACAGATTCGTTGACAGATTTTTAAGAATCTGTGACTCCACAAAGCCTCCGCACGTTTCTGATGATGCAATACGATTGAGACTTTTTCCTTTTTCTGTTAAGGGAAAAGCTCTTGATTGGGTGGAAAGACAACCTGCGGATAGCATCATTTCTTGGGAGAACTTGTCTGAAAAGTTCTTTGCAGAGTTCTTCCCCATGGAGAAATACAACAACATGGTGAATGATATCACATCTTTCAAACAACTTATGGGAGAGACCATCTGCGCCTCTTGGAATAGATTCAAGGCCCTCATGAGAAAGGTTCCTCATTATAACCTATCTCAAGGCGACCAGGTGAGAATCTTTTTCAATGGTTGCCTGCCGGAAACGAAACTGGTTATCAATACTGCAGCAGGCGGTTCTTTGGGTGATAAGCTAGCTTCTGAGTCATATCATCTGATTGACAAGTTAGCTAAAAATGAGAATGAGACATCTTCAAGGACGGGAAGAAGGGAAGTAGTGCCACTCAATGATAATGATGCAATGCTGGCAGAGCAAAAGTTGCTATCACAACAGATGTCTAATCTGAATGCAAAGTTTGAGAGGATGCAGCTTTCTAAAGTTCAAGCTAATGCAGTTGTTTTTGACTGTGAATACTGTCATGAAGATCACGACACCAATGCTTGTCCTACATTGATGTCTTCAGATTCGTCTCAACAGGTGCAAGTAAATGGCATTTGGTATGACCAGCGCCCTAATCAGCAAAACTTTTCAAGAAATCAGAATAATTCTGCTAGCGGTAATAGCTACCAAAGGAAGAATTATCAAGGTACTGGCTTAGATATGAAGTCTGATAACTATCTAAAGCCACCACCTATTCCACAGAGAGAGCCTTCTGACCTGGAGCGTTTAGTGGGAACTTTAGCACAAAGTACTAACGCTTTCATGGAAGAGAGTAAGGCTAATCAAAAAAGTACCAATGCTTTCATTGAGGAAAGTAGAGCTGAGTCCAGGAATACCAAAGCTTCAATCAAGAACCTGGAATATCAGGTTGGTCAACTTGCCCAACAGCTGTCTGATAGAGCACCAGGTACCTTTCCTGGCAATACTACTACCAATCCCAAGGATAATTGTATGGCAATTACAACTAGAAGCGGTAAAGTGGTGGCATCCCCATCAAAACCTATAGAAGAGAAAGAGAAGGTCGAAAAGGAGGAGAAGTCTGAAAAAGAAGCTGAAAAGTCTCCTGAAATAGTGAAACCGGCTGATAATGTGAAGGAGCAATCTACTCTTCCGAAAGAGAAGTTTGAACTTAGTGAAGAGTACCTTATGAAAATGGCACCCTATCTACTCTTCCTGGTGTTAAGAATGAATGAAGACACAATCGCTGTCAATGTCTTTGATGTAATGAAGAGACCATATGATGATAGTGAGTGTTTCGAAATTAATGTCTTAGAAGAGGTGGTACATGAAGATAAAACTCCCTTGCAAGAATTGACTGTTGAATTGCAAGAGAGAGATCATATCCCTTTTGAGGAGGATATTAAGGCTGCTGATGAGTTCCTTGAACATAAGAAATCTGACAAGGAAATAGGTGCCTACTACTCTGAAGTACATGTTTCTGGGGGATAATGAGACATATCCGGTGATTGTAAATAACGGGTTATCTGCTGATGATGAGAAGAAGTTGAAACAAGTTCTTTTAAAGCACAAGACTGCTTTAGGATGGTCCATGGCTGATCTAAAGGGTATAAGTCCTTCCTTCTGTACGCATAAAATTCTCATGGAGAATGATATCAAACCTGTAAGGCAGCCTCAGAGGAGATTAAACCCCATGATGAAAGAAGTAGTGAGAAAAGAAGTGGTTAAACTTCTTGATGCAGGTATGATTTATTCTATATCAGATACTGCATGGGTAAGCCCTGTACAAACCGTGCCTAAGAAAGGGGGTGTCACTGTGGTGAAGAATGATAAGGATGAGCTAATCTCTACCAGGACAATTACTGGCTGGCGGATGTGTGTCGACTATAGAAGGCTTAATGAAGCAACAAGGAAGGACCATTTTCCTCTCCCTTTTGTGGATCAAATGCTAGAAAGTTTGGCGGGTCACTCTTATTATTGTTTTCTAGATGGATACAGTGGCTATAATCAAATTGTCGTGACTCCTGAAGATCAGGAGAAGACAGCATTCACTTGTCCTTTTGGCGTTTTTGCCTATAGGAGGATGCCGTTTGGGTTATGCAATGCACCTGCTACTTTTCAGAGATGCATGTTATCAATTTTTTCTGATATGGTGGAAAAGTTCTTGGAGGTATTCATGGATGACTTTTCTGTCTTTGGCTCTTGTTTTGATGATTGCTTAGGCAATTTGTCTAAAGTGCTGAGAAGATGCCAAGAGACAAACCTGGTTCTCAACTGGGAGAAATGTCACTTCATGGTCCAAGAAGGCATTGTGCTTGGACACAAAATTTCAAAGGATGGTATAGAAGTAGATAAAGCAAAGCTATGCTCATTGAAAAACTACCTCCTCCAATTAATGTTAATGGAGTGAGAAGTTTCCTTGGTCATGCTGGCTTTTATAGAAGATTCATCAAGGATTTCTCTAAAATTGCCAAGCCACTAAGTCAACTTCTGATGAAAGACAATGAGTTTGTTTTCAATGATGCTTGCCTTAAAGCATTTAATTTGCTAAAGGAAAAGCTCACTACTGCTCCTGTTTTGATATCTCCTGATTGGAATATGCCGTTTGAGTTGATGTGTGACGCTAGTGATCTTGCTATTGGTGCTGTTCTTGGGCAGAGAAGAAACAAACTATTGCATGTTATCTACTATGCTAGCAAGGTTCTGAATGAAGCACAAGTGAATTATGCAACAACGGAGAAGGAGATGCTTGCTGTGGTCTATGCACTTGATAAATTTAGACCATATCTCCTCGGTGCCAAGACAATCATCTTCACTGATCATGCGGCTATAAAATATTTGATCTCTAAACAAGATGCCAAACCACGACTGCTAAGGTGGATGTTGTTGTTCCAAGAATTTGATTTGGAAATAAAAGACAAGTCAAGGATGGAGAATAAAGTTGCTGACCACTTGTCAAGAATTCAAGAGAAGAGTCTGCAAGATGATCCTGCTATAGAGATCAACGATTCTTTTCCGGATGAACAAGTTCTTACAATTTCTTTAAAATTGTCTGAAAAGCCAATTTTTGCTTTGCATGTGGAACCTTGGTTTGCTGACTTTGCCAATTTTAAAGTAATCAAGAAAATACCTCCTAATTTCACAAAGCAACAAGTGAAAAAGTTCTTGTATGATGCAAGGAGGTATGTATGGGATGATCCATTTCTGTATTTCCAATGTGTTGATGGAATTTTGAGAAGATGTGTATCAGAGTTGGAAATCAAAGGAATTTTATGGCATTGTCACAATTCTGATTATGGTGGCCATTTTGGTGGGAATAGAACTGCCCAAAAGGTGTTGCAAAGTGGCTACTATTGGCCTACACTTTTCAAAGATGCAAGAGAATACGTTGAGAAGTGTGAAAGATGTCAGAAAACAGGGAACATTTCCCGTAAAGATGAGATGCCTCTAAACACTATTATGGAGGTAGAATTATTCGATTTATGGGGGATTGACTTCATGGGACCATTCCCATCTTCCTATTCCAACCAATATATTTTGGTAGCTGTTGACTACGTTTCTAAGTGGGTTGAGGCAGCAGCTCTTCCTACTAATGATGCCAAAGTGGTTGTGAATTTTCTGCGGAAGAATATTTTTACCAGGTTTGGAGTGCCGAGAGCAATCATAAGTGATGGAGGCTCTCATTTTTGTAACAAGCAGTTTGAGAATCTGTTGGCCAAGTATGGTGTCAGGCATAAGGTTGCTACACCTTATCATCCACAGACTAGTGGCCAAGTGGAAGTTTCCAACAGGGAACTGAAGCGAATCCTTGAAAAGACTGTTAGCATTTCTCGGAAGGATTGGTCAAAGAGATTAGATGATGCACTATGGGCCTATCGAACTGCATACAAAACTCCGATAGGAATGTCTCCTTATCAGCTTGTGTATGGGAAAGCCTGTCACTTACCTGTGGAGCTGGAACATAGAGCCTTTTGGGCTATTAAATTCTTGAACTTTGATGCTACAGTAGCTCTTGAGAAGAGAAAATTTCAACTGTTAGAGCTTGATGAGTTCAGGAATTCTGCTTTTGAAAGCGCCAGAATATACAAAGAAAAGGCCAAGAAGTACCATGATAGCAAGATTGTCCACAAGGAGTTTGAGCCTGGCCAACAGGTGTTGTTGTACAACTCCCGACTGAAGCTTTTTCCAGGGAAGTTGAAATCCAGATGGACAGGTCCTTTTGTGGTTAAAAAGGCTTTTCCATATGGCACTGTTGAAATATCTCCCATGGAGGAAGACAGACCCTTCAAGGTCAATGGCTCTAGGCTGAAGTTCTTTCACGGAGGACCAGTGGTGAAACAGATTGTGGCCCTGCGCCTTAAATCCATTGAGACTTAAAGAGGTAACCGTCAGGCTCGGGACGTTAAACACGCGCTAGTTGGGAGGCAACCCAGCATTTCTATTTTTATTTTTGTTTTTCACTGCATATTTTTAGGTAACCAAAGTTAATAAAGTTTGAGAGAAAAGAGAGAAGTCAGTGAGTCTACGCTTGAAGCGTAGAACTCAACGCTTCAAGCGTAGAGTAGATCAAAAAGACAGTGGGTCTACGCTTCAAGCGTAGAACCCTACGCTTCAAGCGTAGAAAAGGTGAGAAGTCAGTGACTGAGCGCTCCAAGCGTAGAAACCTACGCTGGCAGCGCAGAAATTCGGGAAGTCAGTGGGTCTACGCTTCAAGCGTAGAACTCTACGCTTGAAGCGTAGACTTGGAATTTGGAGAGGCAGAGGCAGTGAGTCTACGCTTGAAGCGTAGAACTCTACGCTTCAAGCGTAGAAATGTGTAAGTTAAAAAAACCCTATTTTTCTCTTCCCCTCCCAGCGCCGCAACACTTCCCCCCCTCCATCTTCCCTCTTCTTCTCCTGCACCATTCCCCTTCACCTCCATCCTGCACCACCGTCATCCACCACAAACCACCATTCTTCTCCTTACCTTCAACCACCACTAACCACCACCACAACTCCTAACCCACCACCACAAACCACCATCTTCCATCACCCTCCTCCCAGCCTTCATCCACCATCTACAAATCTTCCACCACCATACACCACCGCGCTCCCAGCCGCCGTCAGCCACCACTCTTCAACCTTCAACCGCCACTTGTTTTCATTTTCATCTTCTTCACAACTTCACCGTTTGTTGACGTTGGGAAAATTTAATTGGGTTGAATTTTGGCCAATTGTTTGGGCACGTTTACTGCAAATTTTGAATTTCTCAAATGGCTGGAGACAAGGTAATCCCTTTATTTTTACTGAGAAATTGCATGTTGATATACATTGCTTGAGTAAATGTTAAAAAAAAAATTCACATTGGGATTGATTGCTGAGATTGACTTTCGCTGAAATATGCATTACCATTTCGTATAATGCAAATTATTCAATGATAATGCTTGGTGTTAGTCATGATAAAATATTGTGTCTTTGTGCAATTGTTGATTCACATGATTAATGGGGGTTGGATCTGTTGATATGGGTTGATAGTTGGAATTAAATCTGGGAATTGAGCTGAATGCTGTCATCAAAATTGAACTGAATTCTTTTGCTGATAATATTTAGTATTCCACCATGTATTGGGAACTTTTCTGAAGGAAAAAAGGATTGCTAAAACCAAAAAGGGTACTGAAGGGTCGTCTTCTGCTAAGAGACCCCGCACTAATTTTGACTCCAAAAGGTTTTTGTCTGCCGAAAAGCAAGATTTTTATGAGAATAAGCTGAAGGATAAAAATGTGATAAAGGAAAGGGGGTTTGATTTGGGAAATCTCCTGCTCTTTGATGAAATTTATTCAGTTGTTCAGAGGAGACGATGGAGAACATTAGTGACCTTCCCACAAGACAGTTCAGGGCGAATTCTAAGAGAATTTTTAGCTAATGCTGATAAGGAAACTGTCAATGCCACCCGAAAGAGCTGGGTGAGAGGGAAAGAATTACCCTTTTGATGCTGGCACAATTGAGGAGTTCCTGCAAACATCATACAATCCAAATGCTGAGTGTGAATTCGTCCGACTCTTCAACATGATGCAGCCTTCGGAAGGATATTACAGGGAAGAGATGCCTCTTATTGCTGATGAGATCCGAGAGAGGATAACCAGTCCATTCTCTGAATGGAAATTTAGACAGGGTCTCACCAACGTACCTGAAAAGTTCACCAGACTCTGCCTTACTGGTGAGGCCATCAGTTGGCATACTTTTGTGAATGCTACTGTCATTCCCTCTACAAACAAGAGTGATGTAAATGTTGAGAGGGCAGTTCTGTACTACGTGCTGATGGGAGATAGAAATTTGAACATGGCTGCCATCCTCTCTGACAGAATTGTCCATCTTATCACTCAAAGCAAGGACAACAGTCTGTTGGCTCACAGCTCCTTGATCTCTCACTTATGCATTCGAGCTGGGGTGGAAATCCCCGCTTCTGAGCCATTAGATGTGAAGGCTGAAAAGCCTATGACCAAGACTGCTTTGGGGGGTTATTACAAAGAGTCAGAGAAGCATGCAGCATGGCTTTTAAATAGCCAAGCCCCTCCTATACCTCCTCCAGAACAACAGGATCCTTCAGCACCTCAGGCACCTCAGGCATCTTCAGCTTCATCCTCCTCTCGCCAGCCACTTTATGAGGATTCTCCCATCATCCTTGAGATGCATGCTATGATGAAGGCCATGTGCCTGAAGATGG
>JAVKPL010011791.1:0-56279 GCA_032173675.1 Gastrolobium villosum | reverse complement strand
GGCTTATATGCCCTGAGTATATGGCTATCTCCGTATGGATTATGTTCCCGGAGATGATTATTATTATCTTGTATAAGTAAGGTAGTGTGAGGTAGAACCTTGTGTTAGCGGGACTGTTAGTATGGCAGTTTGGATTATGAAATTGAGCACTCGGAGATGTGCATGAGTGTATACCAAGTGTGGTAGTATGAATTGTGGTTTTACGGAAATTATGAAAGGAATTATTGGATTGTCACCCTATGTGAAGGGAATGGAAATTTATTAGTGATGATGGATTGAGTCGAAGTTTTATGGAAAGGCTTGTGATGGTTAGATGTTAAGCTAAGTTGGTGGCCAAAGTGGCCAATGATTTTAAGTTGGTGGCCGATGATTTTAAGAAGTGATTAATGATGATATAGTCAAGTAAGAAAGTGTGATACTAGTTGCTAAAGAGAAATGTATTTGGTGAAATGAAAGGTTGATATCCTTACCCTGATGGTAGAGTTACTGATGAAGCAGTATAGATGCAAAATTTTGTGAGTGATGTGATGAAAATACACAATGTTAAGGTTGTGTTTGGCTAGGTATCAAGATATATGATTGAGTGTGCTAGTAGCACTTTGAATAGTCCGAGAGACTTGTGTAACAGCCAATATGAAATTATGAAAGTAATGATAGTGATGGATTTAGTCCTTGTGGCATGATGGATAGGCTTTGAAAATCCCTATGTGATGGGACAGATATGAGAAAGAGATGATATGTAACCTCGGAATGAGGCATACTAGTGGAATGAAATGATAATGAAGGTGAGGTGTATTGAACGAAATAATAATGAAGGTGGGATGTATAGAAGGAAATGCATGTGAAACTGATAACATGAGTATGGAACGGTAATTAAAGAAAAGTTGTTAGTGGAAATCTTAGGCATGTTGCCTTTAATGTGAGAAATCAGTGATGAACCATGTGTGAAGTTGTGGAGATGATTAGTTGAAGTTGTAAGTATGATTTAGTGTATGAAAATTCATGAGTGAATTCGTGATGAAAGCGTTGAAATGACTGATGTGAGGTATGAATTATAATGTGTGGTCCATTGGGGACCAGATAAAGGTCTTGAGAGAGAGATTCGCCATTGTGTTTTGGTGAAGTTGTTGAACTTTTAAGGATAGATTGACAGTTGAGCACAAAGATGTTGCTTGTTAAAGATGAAGTGTTGAGGTGAAATTGTATGTTGGAGGTTAAGAACGTGAGAAAAGTAAAGTGTGTATGTATGAGTTGTGGCTAAATGCCAAAAATGGGGATTGTTCCCTCAGAAAATAAAAGCAAAGTGAGCGTGAATTGGGTGATTACTCGGTGAATTGCACTGAGAGGCTGTAAGATTCCATAATAGTGTGTAATGAGAAATAAGAAATGTGGAACAATTGATGACAAGAGTTAATACTCCGTGGAGATAAAATTCAAAGAAGGAAAATTGTGGCTGTATTGTGCCAATAAGTAAGAGTTGCCTGTGTGGCACAGATTGAATAGGATGTAGCATGACCCTAAGGGTATATAGGTTGATATGTTAATTTGGTAGGAAAACCTGCCAAGTGAAAATATGAGCTATATGTGCTTGGTAGCCTGACTTGTGAAAAGAAAGTGAAAAGAAATTGAAAGAAAGTGGCTTGGTAAAGCATTGATAGAGCACAACTGTGTGGTGCGCTCCGGTTGTTCACATATGGTGTCACCGGTTGAGATTGAGATTGGGAAGGACTTGAGGTCTCCCATTGGGCCTTTGAAAGGCAAGACTATTGTGAAATGTGGATGGAAAGCCAAAAGATAAAAATTTAAATAATTATGTTGGTGTCCGCGCACTGGATGGAGCTTCTTGGGTACGGGGGACTGAGATTCTCTGGCTGTATCCCGAGTTAGCATATGTGCATTGTTGATTTTGCGGACAAAATTCCTAAAAGGTGGGGTGAATATAACACCTCGGAAAATTAAATGTGAATTTATGTGATAAATATGGGTTTAAAAGGGAAGGATTAGTGAAAATCCGAGGATTAGGGCCAAAATGGGCAAAAAGGGCAAAATGGTAAATTGCCAAAAACGTAAACCGAGGCATGAAAAATGGAGTTAGAGATTTAATATGACAAAAATAATGCTGGAAATGGAACCAGGACGGAAAATTGAGTGAATAGGCAAAATTGTGAAAAAGTGATGAATAGTGATTTTTTTAAGTGAAAGATACTGCGGTATGAGTGTACCGTTAAGTGTGAAATTTTTATCAATATTTTGAGGAAAGAAAAATATGACATGGATTGGAAAAATATGTAGATTAAGAATATATGATCAGAATTTTTATCGGGATGAAAGTTAGATCGCGTGTGGGACCCGTGTGACCGAAGTCACCTAGCTTCCCCCTCCCTTCCCCACGCCCTCTCTCCTCTTTTTCCTTCTCTTCCCGTGGGTTTCCTTTTCATTTGCAAAAACATGAACCATTCTCTTTTCCCTCACCATTTCTCCAATTCTTCACCAAATCACTTGATTTTGGTGTTGAAATCTATTGTAAACAACCTTCCAAAGCCATTGGTAACACTTAGAAGCCATGAAACCACCTCCTTGGGGCGAAAATGGACAAACTCAGATTCGACCCACTTGAGTTTTTGGAGATTTCTTGGAGTTTTGATCTTCAAATGGTTTAGTGAAGCCTTGGTGGTGATCATACAACACATTGTGAGTATATTTGTGGTACTTTTATGGTTGGATTCATAGATCTAGGAATTTATGCTTTAAACCTTTGATTTTAGATGTGTGATGATAGAGAGCTCAAATGGAAAAATGCTATTAGATGAAAATGCCTTAGAATGATGCATGAAAGCTAGAAATGCTATGATAAATTTTGGTGAAAAAGTGGGATTTTTAACTTAGGAAATTTTGGGTTGAGTTCATAACTTGGTGAAAATTGGCATGTGGAGAAATTGAATAATTGAATGATGGACCATTGGTATAGGTTGATAATATGATTACATGATTAGAATGAGTGTTAAAATGAATTGAAAAAGCCTTGGGGCATACCTTGTGAGGAATCCGAACTATGATGAAAATTGAGGAAAAATGGTATAAGAATGATGTAATGGAAGTTGAATGATTGAAAATGATGTTTAATTGGATGATGGCATAGTGTGGTAAAGTGAAATGAGAAGAAAGAATGTGTGACTCATGTTGGAATTGGTAAATTAGCCTATAAAAGACATTGAAGTAAAATGGTATGGAAAAATAGCCTTTGGCTTAGGTGATTTAAATGATGATTAATTGTGTAAATGAATGGTTGACATTGGAATTGTATTGATAATCATGTTGTGGATTATCTAGGTTGCCTCTCTTGGACGCTTTGGAAGCGGGTAAGCTTGGAGCTTACGTTTGGAGCATGGGCTCGGTATTGAGGTAACCTTTGGAACTGGGGTTTAGCCCTTGTGTGCTCCACCACACCTAGTGGAAGGTTGTGGTTGGATTATGTGATTATGGCATTGTGTGATTGTGTGCTTGTATGCATATTGCTTGGATTCTATGAAAATTGTTTGGTCACTGGCCAGTTGACGTGTGTTGGTTTGGACATCCGCTGGGTTCGTCCTACGGGAGAATGCCAGTTGGAATGCCATGGTGTTGACTCTGGGAGCGACATCAGGATGATCCAAGCGGGGGACGTCCGCCGGATAGGGCTCATGAGGAGTTCCGGTTGGGTATTGCCATGGAGTCGTCTCAACCATGGGAGAGGCGCCAGGACTGTCTCGGGAGTTATATGATGGAGTCCTTGAACATGAATCCATGAGTGGATGTTCTTGGGTTGTCTCCAGTTGGTGGGTGATATTGCATTGCTTGCATATTGTATGATGTTATATTTGCACATTGAGTGAGCCATGGGGTGGAGAAACCTCCAGGGCCCTTGGTTTACTGAGATATATTTATATATCTCACCCCGTGTTGTGGGGCATCATTTCAGGTTAGGTTGAGCCTGGAAGAGTGGAGCATGAGGTGCATATTGGAGGCACAGCATGTTGAGGACTTGGTTGGGACACACATTGCATATGATGTATGCTTTAGTCTTAGATCATGAACTTGTGCATGTTGAAAATGCCATGCTTTGTATGTTCATGACTACATGTAGGATTCTTCAATATGATGTATAAGTATAACTTTGGAACCTATTGTATATTTGAGTGAGCATGGGACTTGTCCATTGCCACATTCATTGTAATTGAAGCTTTGGCAAACATGTTGTAAAATGGTCCAATTTGGATGTAAAATGACCTTTATATTAAAGACTTTGTAAATGATGCATAATTGAATGAAAATGCATGTTTGAAGGGCCTAGAGCCTACATTAGGAGGTGTTTAAGTGTTGTGTGGAGTATTAGGATGTTTGGGATGGATTACACAACCTTTCTTGGGCTTAAAATGCTGTAATCTGTCATTTTTACTGCATAGTAATCGATTACCCAAGCATGGTAATCGATTACCATGCAACAGGGGACGAAAATTGGCTACTGTCTTCACTGGTAATCGATTACTGAGGCTTGGTAATCGATTACCATGTGAGGTAATCGATTACCCAAGCTTGGTAATCGATTACCAGAACAGAGGAGGTCAAAATTTGGCTACTGCCTCATTTTTGACAGGTGGTAATCGATTACCACCCACTGGTAATCGATTACCACAGTGCACTTTTTGAAAATTCAGGTTTTTCTTGACTTAAAGAAAGGGGCATAACTTGGTGGGTAGAACTCCAAATGGTACGTGGTTTGATACCACGCGTAGCTTATGTAAAGGGCTAGAACTTGGTAAGAAATGAAAATAAGTTGATGGGATTAAAGTAGTTGAATAAAAAGAAAGATTAGTGATGTTAGTAAACTGTATGCTTCCGCGTATTGCATTTACAATTATGGTGTTGTTTTAATTGATTACGGAAAAGGTGATGGTTATAAAAAGGAACATGATAAAAAGAAAAAGTTTACCCGTAATTTAATTAACCCAATTACTGTGATTGTAACTGCGCTTAATATCATAATCAATGTTAACAATACCGGTACGTAATGGGCTGTTACATCTGCAAGCTTCCTTCACAACAGAGAACGAAATGTATTACTTACCAGGGAAAACACATTACATTTAGCATCATAGACAGAGAACTGGCAAAGAGAATAGATCAGCAGACTGAACCAACCAATTCCTTTGGCATATAATTCACAGAAACATAAAGAAAATTGCAAGTGAAACAGGCACATCCCAATAATCAAATAATTATATCACAAATGCATCATCTATGGAGATTAAAAATCTAGATATGATCTAACACACTATATACAGAAGCAAATACCATGAAAGGCAATCTACTATTTATCCCTTTTCAATTAATATGTACAATATTTTACTTAGTTTTCAGCATAAGGAAGTAAGGATGGATTGCTGGTAGGTTAGCCAAACCTTAAAAGTGGCGCTTCATATCCTACAAGACAAATTGAGCATGGGAAGTTAAAACAAGATATTGAATAAAGGCAATAACTGTTAAAAGATTACGTGCATGCATTCAATACAATCAATTTATTATATAAACCACAGGCTCCACAAAATACCAATTTTTTTATAGGGTATACACCTTTTTTAGTCCCTGACAATATCTACGAAATCTTTTTTAGTCCCTGGCAATAAAAAAGAACCAAACTGGTCCATAAGATTATGAAAAAATGGTCCTTCTGTCAATTGTAATGAGTACTTCTTAGTCATTTTTTTCATAATTTTAGAGACTAATTTGGTCATTTTTTATTGCTATGGACTAAAAAGGATTTCGTGGATATAATTAGATGATATAAGTTTGTTCTAAAAATGTTTTAAAATAATAAAGAATAAAATTTTGAAGTAATTAATTGAAAAATAAAACTAGAATTAATACCGAAAATATCGGAGACAAAGAGAATGGCTCGATTGGAGTTAGGGGAGCCTGAGAGATAGGAATTAAGACCAGCGAATTTATCAACATGGCCGGATCCACTAGAGGGGTACAGGGTTGGTGGGTTTGAACAGCATTCTGGACCGGCCATTTTTGTTTCTCTCTTGTTTTTACGCTATCACAGTGCATTGCAAGATTCCTTCTCCAGTGAGGTTTTCTACTTATAGCGACAAACTTAAGACTTTCAATTTTTGAAACATTTGTTTTTTTAATAATATATATGATGGATTATAAAGAGGCAAAGTTATTCCTATCAAAAAATTTACAAAATTACATATTTAAGACTCGAATTCTACATCATTAATTAAAAAGAAACATTCTCATATCACTTGACCCATCATATACTTAATGATAATAGAGTAATTTCTAATATTCAAATTTTATCACCTTCTAATTGTTTGATTAAAATTTTATATTTCATCAAATAAGATAATCTAACCTCAATTAAGAATTGAAAGTTCCAATAACAATTTATCTTATTATGTATTATTTGAGATTTCTAAACTTATTACTTCAATAAGAATTTAATATTACTAATATAAATAAGAATTTAATATATATCATAGATAATATAAAAATTAAATAAAAAATTAAAAATATAAATAAGAGAAATAAAAATTTTAGTAAAACAAAAATAAATGAAGCAATAAAAAAAATTAAAAATATATCATATGACAAATATAATAAAAGAAGTTTTAATTTATATATGAATATAATTTTTTTAAGGGTAAAGTGTATGTCATTTTAAAAAATGTAAAATTGTGTCATTTTAAAAGAGAGAAAGAGATAGATAAATGAGGAGAGAGAGTTGACAAAAAAATAAAAGTATAGGTCGCACTTCTTTGTGAGAGTGAAAGGATATAAATTGTGTCATTTAAAATGATAACAGCCGTTGACTGACGCATATCTAAGTTGTTTGACCGGTTTGTTGAGTGCCGCACACCTCCCCATGAGTCTCTCACACTTTTTTTTTTAAGTGAGTGTCGCCCCCTTCCCTGGGGAATTCACACGATTGTGCCAAGTGGCACAATTCCGTTTGTCCTATTACCGCAAAACTTCGAAAGGTCATAACTTTTGACTCGGTTATCCAAATCAGATGATTTTTTTTTTGATTTCACATAACTTTTCGAGATCTAAGCAATGACACCTCTTTTGATATATTTTTTCTCTCACAAACATAATTCAAATTTGTAAAAAAATAGAACTATTGTTGTAAATTTGAACTATGTTTGTGAAAGATAAAATATGTCAAATGAGGTGTCATTGCGTAGATCTCGAAAAGTTATGTGAAATAAAAAAAATCATCTGATTTGGATCCGAAATTTTATGGTAACGGGACAAACGGAATTGTGCCACTTGGCACAATCGTGTGAATTCCCCATGGGAGTGGGGCGGCACTCTCTTAAAGAAAATAAAAATATGAAAAAATGTGAGTGACGCTGGGGGAAGTTGTGCGACATTCAGTGACGCCGGCCACCCTCACGTTACTTAACGAGCCCGATTGATAAATACTCGGCCTTTTGACCCTTATGGCACTTATTTAATAAATAATTAATAATTTGACCCTCATTTAAAACTAATACGAAAATTTAACCTCTCCCAAAAACATAACACCAATCTGCCTCTGTTTGACCGTTGACCACGCAGCCTACCCGGGTACACACCTACGTACCCGGGTATTTTTTGAATTTTCTGACCTACCCGGGTAGATTTATGTGTTTCTGGAAAACCTTTGCATTACTTACCCGGGTACATAGGTGTGTACCCGGGTAAGTGTCGACCACGGCGGAACGTGCATCCCTTTCTTCTTCAAGCTCTGTTTCGCCGCCTCCGATACGGCGGCGACGATCTGACAAAGACGATCCGATTTCCCGATGAAAATGCACGGCAGAAACTGAAGGATCGCCTTATAGGTCCCCGTCGATCGAGCTACCTCGAACTCTGATCGGAAATCAATATCAATTATCAATCTCTCACCTTCCACAACCACATCGATATATTCATATTCACCTGAATCAAAAGCAGAACATTCAATTTTTTCTACAATGAACTTCAATTTTGAATTGAAAAACAACGATAATTTCTTGAGTGGAAAGCAAAATTTTGGTGGGGGAAAAAGAAAAGAGTACCGGCGGGGTAAGATAGAGTTTTGTCCCATTTGGATTTGCAAATGGAAGAATCGTAGCCGAGAGACGAAAGACTTTCGGTGACGATTTTTCTCAAATCATCTTTTCGTTTGTAGACCTTACTGTTCTTGTCAACGATCTTCGATGTGTCAGCTAAGAGGTTTCTCTCGGCAACACTTGCACAAGGAATCAAGCTTTGCACAAAAAAAGAAAGCACGAAAATGGAGTTTTAGGAGGATGCTGTGAGAAACAGCGAGAAAAAAATCGGAAATCCTGAACTAGCTAGCTAAGCTTGAGAACGGTGAGGTTTTTGCAAATTCAGTTAGTTAAAGTTACCTTGAGAGTGTCGCCAGCATCGCCGAAGGAGGATGCTGCTTCTCGTTACTCTCTTCGATGAAACTCTCCACCATTTTCGCCAAGCAAACCGAGCTTGGTTCGAACTCCGTTGTTGTTGTTGTTGTTGTTCCAGCTCCGTCTTTGTTGTTGGTGGACACTTACCCGGGTAAGTAATGCAAAGGTTTTCCAGAAACACATAAATCTACACACCTATCTACCCGGGTAGTTCAGAAAATTCAAAAAATACCCGAGTACGTGGGTGTGTACCCGGGTAGGCTGCGTGGTCAACGGTCAAACAGGGACAGATTGGTGTTATGTTTTTGAGAGAGGTTAAATTTTCATATTAATTTTAAATGAGGATCAAATTAATAATTATTTATTAAATAAGGGCCATAAGGATCAAAAAAACCTAAATACTCTTAATCAAATATAGTAAAGGCGCGAAAACCCCAAAATTGTCAAAGAGTCCGCATATGTAACCTCTTTAGATAATAATAATAAAAGAAAATCAGAACCGGTCATTATCAAAGAAAAAGTAGGTATTAGGGCATCAAAGGTCAAAACTAGTGTTAGCTTAGCCTCTCCGGCGTTTGTCCTGCCCAACAATATAATAATGTAAAAAATTAAAAAATTATAGAATAATTTGAATAAAAAATCAAAAGGAAGGCATCATGTTACTTTACGATGGCGGTATAATCTCGCAGAAAAATAACATAATCAAGTATGGGGCTGCTTGCTTCCTTTTTATTTTTCTATTGTTTTCCTAATAATGAAAATTAGTAGTTTCAACTTCTTCTTCTTCTTTTTTAAATAAGAAGATCACCTGCATTTATTCATTAAATAGTTTATTCCGAAAAATATTTCAAAACAACATTTATTTAAAAATAAATAAATATAATATTTGATAACAAACGTAAAAAAATAGAATGAAATAAAATAATTTATTTTATCATATTTTCTTTTATCCATTTTTGAATAAAATCAAAATCTATTATTATTATTTTTTTAGTTTCATGTTCATTCAGTAAATTTGTAGAACAAAATATGGATATTTTTTATATAAAATTATTGTTATTTGGATTGACAAAATCTGTCGATAAGAAAAATGGTATATGCGTGGTTATTTTAATTAAAGAAAAAAGATCTATTAAGTGTATTAATATTAGAGAGATGTCAACGCGCATGGTGTAGGCACTTTTATATATTTATTTTTTTATAATCACATTTTTATATGTTTTCTTCTTCTATAAAAAGCATTTTGTATTGTTAGAAAAAAATAGTAAAATTTTAATGTTCACAACATTATGGAAAAATAAGGAAAATATTGAATGGTTAATTTTTTCTTTTTCGGATATTGAATTGAATGATTAAATATCTAAATTAACTTTAAGAGATAATTTACGAAAAAAATCTAAAGTTAAAGCAAGTAATTTGTAATTTGACTTTTTTTTGAAGTTTCACAAAAATTATTGCACACTGATCAAAAATTGTATTTAGATTTACTTACTAAAAAAAATTGTATTTAGACTTAAAGAAGTCTAAATACAATTTGTTAACCTTTTCTTATATATCTATCACACCGTAAATATATAATTTACACACACACAAGAAATGGAGAGCAATCGGTTGGGAAGATTTCTTATCTCAAAATTTCACAGTCATGTTTTGCGTTTATATGCCAAATTGCTATTTGGCCCTTTAAAAAATTTATTTGAAAATTCGAAGTTAACGAATTAAGGCTCCACTATTTCAAGATGTAGGCAAACTATTAATTTTATTGATTAGTATAACAATATAAATCGCTTATTAATAAAGAATTTATAAATACAAGTGAATTAAATAAAATTATGTGTTTGATAAGTAAAATTTAATTTTGATTCAACTTATCAAGAAAATAAGTCATTTTTCTCAACTCAATTAACTCCTAATTCATGAGTTAACCCATAATAAGTGGATGTACTTCTAAGAAATATTTTACATGGTCAAGGACCATTAGATTTTTTGGTGTTCCATCTCATAATATCAATTTTTTTTTTCCTTTTTATCTCTATTATTTTTCTCTTTTTTCAATTTTACTCTCCTACACTAGATGACCACCTAAAAAATTGTGGTCGCCGGTTCACAATAAATGATCTCCTACTCCTAACAAACTTGAGTAAGCTCTGACGTTCGTCCCGCACTAAAATAAAATAAATTATACTTCAAATGAAAATAATCACATAATAAATTGAATAAAAAACCAAAAGGAAGCGTCACATAACAATGGCGGTACGACCCTGCAGACAAATAACAAATTAACAATAATCAAGTACGCTGCTAGCTAAATAATCTAATCTTAAGAATATTTAAAACAAAATTTATTAAAAGAACTTAGTAAATCCAATTAGCTTTTCTTTTGACCCGCATACAAATAACAAATTAAGAATAATCTTTTCCTGTGAATCAGATAATTTTTTTTCTTCTAAAATCGATCCAATTCATACCGCGAAGATTTCTATCATGCAATTGGGTTCATTCCCCTTTTTTTAATACAAGAAAAGGAAAGACTGAAATATAAAAATAAAATAAACTAGAATCAAAAACAACAGAACCATAAAAACACAAAGGAAATAAAGTTATCTCGTTTCTTTCTTAGGATGACAAATGCTGGGCATCTATCTAAAGTAACAACTTTAACGAAGCAGGTGGAATCACAAAGATAGACTCATCTGGCAAAGAAGAATTCAGAATAGGGAGATTAGCTAAACAATCAGCACAATTGTTGGCTTATCTAAAAGCATACGTAACCGAGACCTACCAATCACGATCCAAAAGTGCTTGTATACGAGTCAATAAATGAGAATCACAAGCTGCACGACCACGATTGGTGAGCAAAACGACCACCGAGGTAGAATCGCTCTCAAAGATTAGACGACGCCAACTTCTATGCCACGCAATATTAAGACAATGCCAAACTCCCCATAACTTAGCTGCAAAGGCATTACAAATACCAATACACGCAAAATAGGCAAGAACCCAATTCCCTTGGTAATTACGGAATAAACCATCACAAGTAGCCAGTGGCGGATCTAGGAAAATATTTTTATGTACGCACATTTAGTGGCGGGTGCCCCTGATTTTTTTTTTTTTGTGTAAAGAAAGTTTAAATTAACGTTTGAACCAGCTCATAATCTAGTTACTTCCATAACAAGTTGCAGACAATAGTTTGACCAATTATTTTCCCCCTAAATCTTATCATCCTCCAAAACAAATATTAGAATATACTCCAGTATATCAATACATCATCATCCTATTTATAGTGGTGAATAAAAAAGTCAACACTGCTTATACAGAAGGCAAACAAAATCACAGTGAAGACCTCGTCTCTATGTATTAACTTATTTGAGAATGTCAGACCTGCAATCAATCATCTCTTTCTATAAAAATGAAAAAGGAAACAAAGTATGAAGAGAGGATGATGGGTACGTGACCGGGGGAGGAAGAATAAATTTTCTCTCTAATCAATTTGTGTTGCTATGTTTTTTTAATCATCTCCGTACGTAGCTAACTACTATAAGAATAAATATCATTTTTTATCCATAACAAAAAATTCGATCCCCCCACTTTAGTCCATTATAAAAAAAATTAGTCACCTGGTCCATATGAAATTCAAAGTGGACCCATTTTGATCTTTTTGAGGGACTAATGTAGGTTTTTTTTTGAATTTATGAGAGACCACGATTTTAACTAAATTGATCCATTTTAAATTTTTTAGGGACCTCGAGACTATTTTTTGTAAGGGACTAAAATGGGGACCATATTTTTTGTTCGGGACTTAAAAAAATATTTACTCCTAATATATATATATATATATATATATATATATATATATTGAACCGAGAGAAAAATAAGCACCTACAATCCAAAAAAAATTGAAATAAATTTTTTTATGACCGCACTTGCGGGCGTTTGCCCGCAAGTGGGTCCGCCACTGCAAGCAGCAACACATGGAGATCCATTAAACAATATAATTTTATCATGGAAACCTAATCTTATTCACAACTAACATCTACCGATAATTATTAATCTCTTTTTCGACGTTGATCTCAAGTTTCCATTAATAGATGCTAATTGCCAACTTTAACATGTCTGCCTTATTAGGGGTGACAAAATAAGTCATGAATCGCGGGTTGACCCATGACTCGATATGCCAGAATACGTGTTGTGTCAATCCGTAAGTTCAAACGGATGGTGTACGGGTTCCAGTTTTTGACACGAATGAGTATTGTGTCGTGTCAGGTTGATCTGCACGACCCGCGTATCAACTCGTATTGGGGATATTTTTGGTAATTCACATTATAAAATCATATTTATTTGGTGTCGTGTCAACCCGCAAGCATGCATGTTATTTTTAAGTATTTTTTTAAAAATAAATTCTCAATTTTTTCGTGTCTTGTACATCATGTCGACCCACGAACCGTAGCGGCTCATGTCTCTGGGTTCGAGTTTTTAACCCATTAACAAAGACATGTCCTGCACAGTTGAGTAATTTCATATTCCTGTCGAGTCATGTCATATATCATGTCGACCAGTTTTGTTACTTGTAGTTTGTATATATACGTGGAGCGGAGCTAAAAAAAAAGTTTCCATCAAGTTCTCTCACGCTCAATTTCTCTATATCACCCAATAATTTGATTATCCTTTTTTCGATTTATTTTCTGTTTAAATAAATTTTGCCGTTACCTTTGCTCCGGAAGAAGCAAAGCATCATTATTAAAATTTGATCTCTGTTCTAGACTAATTGTCATAAATTAAATACTAAATTTCAATGATGGAAACAATAAACCTATATACTTACACCAATATCATTGTAACAATGTTAACTTAAAAAATAGAAACACGGTAGTTGTATTCCTCAACCCAACCCCGGTCTCCACCGCCATCATTCATCACTTTCCATCTCCATTCCCTTCCATGCACCATCTTCCACCACCAGCATTCAACCCTTCCTTATTTCACTATAACCAACTCGAAGCTAACCCCTCCTATCCTCATCCAGCATTGCCTCCTCCAACAACCACTTTTAGAAAAAAAATAATAGAAAAATATAATATCATTCCCCAAAACTCCTCATCTCCCTCCTTCAAATGGGTCTTCTTTCTCCAAATAGATTGTCAACGGTTACCCGTAGTTCATAGGATGTTGAGCAAGCCTCGAACGTTTTGAGAAAGCGTTTCACCCAATTGAACACCCAAACAGAAACCCAACGAGATTCATGTGTGTGGGCAAGAATAATCGCCCAACTAATTTTTCTTTCAAAAATTATATATTCAGTATAAAATAAACAAAGAACATAGGTGGATTAAATCTAGATATTTAATAAGTCGTGAAACATGATTTCTTAAGATCTCAAATCACCGAAAGCAAAATTATTACAATGAACATATGATCCACGACCAACGAGCAATAATACAACATTTATTTATTTTTTAAACCCTTGACTCTAGTACACGATGATGCGATCAATATAGAAGTTCTTAACGGAACAAGATTTTCACTTATTAAGTCTAGCAAACCAATGCAGCAAGTTCTGATGGGCCTCCTCTGCAGCCTTCATTGCTTCCGCATCTTCAGTGTTGTATCTCACAGTCCAACCATGAGAAACTTTTGGAAATATTTTAACCAAACTATCAACCTGCAGAAAACAAAAATTTGTTCATAAGTGATTTAATAATTCTTAAATGGGTTTTATGTTTATTATGTTGTAGGAAAAGTGATCGTGTAATATCATAGAGATTCATTTTGCGTGCCATATTTTTATTTTATTTTTTTAAATGTGTGGACCTCACAAAATGTTGTGTGTGTAGAAAAGTTTGTTGTATTATGTTAAATGATAAAATGAAATATATACGAGATTTTTATGTTGTTATAAATGTTGTGCAAAAACAAACAATTTCTTTATGGCAAGGGGCCCCCAACTTAAAAATGTCAACTCAATTGCCCATTTTGATTGGTCTAATGAACAGTTGTACATCACATGTGAACAATTTTTTTACTAACACGGATAGCAGCAAAAAAATGCAAAAAAGCTAACCAATCTGATTTGACTGACTACAGATCTTGTAATTGAGTATATATATATATGAAATTAACCAAAAATAATAACACTAGTATATCATCAAGGTAATATAAAAGGATGGCTGAAAACCAAAAAAGAAAGAAAAAATAATCTGACCCCGGATTTAGCAGTAAGGATTTGTTCATATTGTTTCACAAGCTCTGGAGGAGAATATTTGTCAATCTCAGCGCCAAGTATAGCAATCGGAATATCAACACCTGAACATAAGACCAATAATTAAAAGTAACAATATAAACATCTCAGTCGCTGTTTTAAGAAAACCGCTTCTTCTTTTTTGTCTTTATTCAATCATGAATAAATGACAAGTGAATGAATTTTCAGGGAAGAAGCTTCCAATAAAACAGAACCATTGCAAAATGAATTATACCGAAATAAGTTCAACATGTTATTGCAAAAGAAGCAAAGACAACACTAAAAATAGAGAGAGAGAGTATCAAAGTGAATTACCCCTGTGTAGTATCTAATCAGCCTCTAGAAGCATAAATTGAATGCTTACTTAAGAGAAGGAGCTTTGAATCAACAACTTAATTTCATTCAATGTTGGGGTCGAATATATAGACTCAAAGGATTACAACAGAAACTGCTACAACTAAGGAACAGAGAAGTCTAATCCTACACTAGCTAATCTTATCTGATATAACAATACAATCTGATAATAATCTAACTGAACTATATTAGTTGTAACAACAAATAACAAACTCCTAATACTCCCCCTTAAGTTGGTACATGGAGGGATGCAATGCCCAACTTGGCAACTAAGAAATCGAACTGTTTCGAACCTAATGCTTTTGTCATAATGTCAGCAGGTTGAGACTGTGTCCTAATGTGTTGAGTGGACATTGCTTTATTGAGGATGTGTTCTCGGACGAAATGGCAATCCAATTCGATGTGCTTTGTGCGCTAATGGAAGACTGGATTGGTAGCAATGTGGATGGCTGATTGACTGTCACAGAAAAGCTTCATAGGTTCTGTATGAGGAAGACCAAGTGAACTCAGGAAGGATTTGATTCAAATGAGCTCAGAAGCAGCTGCTGCCATTGCGCGATACTCTGCTTCAGCGGAGGAACGAGAAATGGTGTGTTGTTTCTTGGTTTTCCATGAGATGGGAGAATGGGAGAGTGGCCAAGTGTGACGTAATACCCCGTTACAGACTTGCAGGTAAGTGGGCAACTAGCCCAATCTGAGTCACAGTAGGCTCTAACAAGGAGATCAGAATCAGAGTGTAGAAGAAGACCTTGGCCAGGATTCTTCTTGATATAGCGTAGCACTCTAATTGCAACATCAAAATGCAGCTGCATGGGATTCTGCAAGAACTGAAAGAGAGTGTGCATGACATAGCTCAATTCCGGACGTGCGATAGTGAGATACACTAAACGTCCAATGATGCGACGGTAGCGTATGGGATCTTTATAAGGAGGACCATCTGCAAGAGCTAGTTTATGGTTTGGATCCATTGGATATGCTGCTGGTTTACAGCCTTGAAGACCACATTCTTGTAGGATATCCAATGAAAATTTACGTTGGCTAAGGAATAAGCCAGATTTGCTCCTAGCAAATTCAATACCAAGGAAATATTTTAGGTGGCCTAAGTCTTTGATCTTGAACCAGGTGCGCAGATGTGCTTTGACTCGATCTCATAGAGCTAAATCATCCCCTGCCAAGAGGATATCATCAACGTAAACTAGGATTGTGACTGAATGTGATCCATGAGTGTAAGTAAACAAAGTGTAATCTGCATGAGATTGGTTGAATCCGAAAGTGAGGAGAGACGCGCATAGTTTTGCAAACCAGTTTCTTGGAGACTGCTTAAGACCGTAAAGAGAGCGTTGAAGCTTGCATGCATGACCGGGTTTACCATTGGAGAAGCCAAGAGGGAATCACATGAAGACTTCCTCAGCCAAATCTCCATGAAGAAATGCATTCTAGACATCGAGTTGAAAAATATGCCATTGTTTAGCTACAGCCACTGATAGGAATGCTCGCACGCTTACCATTTTTGCTACGGGGCAAATGTCTCGTTGTAATCTTCTCCTTCTACCTGATTGTTTCCGGCAATTACTAAACGGGCCTTGTATCTTTCTATTGATCCATCAGCATTGTACCTAATGCGGTAGACCCATTTGCACGGTATGGCTTTCTTGCCTGGAGGAAGTGGTGTAATACACCATGTTTTATTGTCGTCAAGGGCAGCAATTTCCAACTGCATGCCTTTTTGCCATTGAGGGGATTGCATTGCTTCTTTAAATGTCTTTGGCTTTGAATTGCTATCAACGGCTGCAAGGAATAAGTTTTGACAGAGTTTCGGTAAGGAGTCCGGAAAAAATTCTAGTTTAAGTTTAGAGAACACTAATATTTATAGAAATGAATGGTCACGGGACGAAAAGACGTGACTATTTAGAAACGAACAGGCACCACTGTTCGAAAGCATAGAGGCGTGACTTTTTTTTTTTTTGGAGGTTACAAGGAATTGAACATAACGCCCTACACTGTACACACTTTAAACACACACACACCCCACCCCACTAAGCTAAAGAGGCAAGTAAAAAGACGTAACTATTCCCAAGTAAAAAGGAGCTATTATTCGAAATGAAAAGACAAGACTATTTCAACTTCTTATTCATAATCCATTAATAGAGCATTCTAATCGATAATAATTAACAAATCTACTTCTATCTTACAACAAAATCAGTACATTCTTGGTTGTGCAAAATTTCTATACAATAGCAACTTTCAGTCAAAACTCCTCTGCTGTGCATTTTGAATTTTGATTATGTTTTATGAAAACAAAATTAGTTAATCCAAGCATGTACTAAAAGTAATCATCAACAAAATTATAAACAATAGATAAAAATAAGATTTAGTATTTAACAAACAAAAAAGGAAGAGGTAAAGAGAGAGAAAAACAACTGGTCCCTAAATATATAACGGGGTTTGATTTTCTCATGTTACATTAGAAATGAATTCCCATGTTGTGACTCAACTAGTGGTGGGTCCCACACTTATTAAAAAAAAGAAAGAAAAGAAAAGTTTTGCACGCAAATCGAAGTGTCACAGCATGAGAATTGAATTCTCATGCAACAAGAGAAAATGTTTTCCCATATATAATATATAGTCACGGTAACAAAGAATATATCATATAACTTATTAATAAAAATATATTTGTTCAAATAAGGTGTATATAAAAAGGAAAAAATTACTCTTATGTTATATGTGATAAATTTCTCTCCTACACACCATTCAATAACTGTGCCACCTTTTTTTTTCAGGTGGTGGAGCCCACAAGTTTATCTTTATGACATGAGATAACTTATCTCCTTTAACATGAGATTAATAAATCCCATATAAAAATAGGAAAATCATTCTCCCACTTTATATAAGATAACTATAACTATAATGATCTCATGTTATTCTTACATAAAAAATTGTGCTATTATTTTTTTTTAATAAATGATGGTCCCCACCACATCATGTGTCTACAAAATTTTTTTTATCTCCAACAACATAGACATAAGAAAACAAAATCCCATAAAAATATTGCACGTATGCAGGAAGACAAATCTATTTCTTTTGTTTAATGTTTGAGTTTTATATTTTTCATTCAATATGAGAATTGAATTATCATGTTGTGGAGACAAAAAATATGTGGGACCTGTATGTTAAAAAAAATTATATGTAGGACTCACGTTGGCACGAAAATTGAAGGGTGTGTAGAAAAATTTAAATTCTCATGATAAATGAGAATAAAAACCCTTAATGTTTATACAAAAACAGCTGTTCAGCAAAGATTCTCTGTAGCATTTTTATTATAAACTTTCCTAAACTCAAAATAAGTTTGTCCAAATATGCGCTAAATGTAATGATTATGATATAATATAACAGTAGACGATAATCTCATAAAAAAAGGAACTAGTCAGTAGTCACTTAATAGTCAACAGAGAATATTGCTCTGTTTGATATTTGTTTTTAAAAATAATTTTTTAGTTTTTAGAATAAAAAAAATTAAAAAACTCGTTTGAATACTTATTTTGTAAAAAATGTTTTAGAAACTATAACTATTTTTTTATTTTTAGAATCAAATTTAGAGAATATGTCTGAGTTGTTCTTGTTTTCTGTTTTGATTTTTAAGTTTCAACAAGAAAAAAATATAGAAAATAATTGTTTCCATAATTATTTTATAAAACAGTTTTAAGAATAAAAAAATCAGAACACAATCAAACAGGTCCTATATTTCTTGCATCCAATGAAATAAAATAAAATTATTTTTATTTCATACAATATATAAAAAAGTATGTGGGAGTACTAAGGAGAAGATAGATAGAAAAAAAAGTAGATATTATCCACTTTTTATGAATAAATGAGATAATTTTGTCTAATGGAACATAAAAAATATATTTTCCATAATTAATAAATAGTTACAATAACTAACAAAGAATATAATTTATAAGACGGTGATGAAAACATATTTGTTTCAAGGGTTTTCAATTTCTCATTACACTGCGAAGAAATTTCATGCAACAATTAATTACAATTATATCTTATAAGTCATAATTATAAGATTAAATTATTATTTTTCTCTCCGTCATATTAACAGACAACTTTATGAGAAAAAAAATATATTTTAAAATTATAATTATATCTTATTAATAAGATATAATTATAATTAATTGCTGTAAAAAATCACTCCTCCCGTTTAAGAAGAATTACGTTTCCCTTGTTTATTTTTTTTTATTTTTTTTGAGTAAACCCAAAAATATCTCCATCCCAAATAGGATGAGACTAATCCCCCTTCGCGAGTTGAGAGTGCAAGGAATTATCCCTACCCACAAAGTGTGTTTCCCTTGTTTTAATAAGCAGATTGCTAGCGTGAAAATTGACGAGAAGCTGCAACATAAAGTATATGCAAAGTAAGAAATAATCTAAATATTTGAAATTCATACCATCAATGTCATCCACAGTGATAAATGATGGATGTAACAGCACGGCAGCTTGGATAAGTCTGGAGTTCCCAAGTTCACACACAGCCTTAGCTGGGAGAAAGAATGAAGCACGGTACATTCTCTGAGTTTAACATAGTTGTATTTAAACTTAATTTATATACAACCAATATTACACTAATTAGCTACGACAAGCTGAAATTGCTACTACACAAAAGAAGGGGAAATAAAGAGCACAAAATAAGTGGAAGGCACTCACCACCCCAACAAAAACCAGCGGCCCCGATAGCAGAAGCACCGTTACTTTTTAAGCCTTCAATTATGGGTTTTGCAGCTTCAAAACCTTTGTCCTGTAATATTTAAGTATCAGATAATGATAAATTACAATTTACAACAAGTCACAGTTATGATACATGTTAATTGAAACAATTCATAATATTCCATATATAAAGGTGCCAGGCCAACTGGAAAAAATGACAATAACATTACATAAGCCGTTTCCTCTTCCAGAGTCAGAGATATTAAAGTTCCAATAAGGATACCAAAAAATGGATTTCAATAAAAACACAAAATTTTCTTAATAAAAAAAAAATCATAAAAGCCAAATATAATTGAATAAGAACTAACCACTCCGTGATCTTTTATCCAAACAGGTAAAGGCCTGTTCACATTATCATAACTAAAGGGATCACCATTAAAGAAGTCAGGAACCACCACATAATACCCAGCAGCTGCAACCTTGTCTGCAAGCTTCCTTCACAACAGAGAACGAAATGTATTACTTACCAGGGAAAACACATTACATTTAGCATCTACTAATTATATCACAAATATTATCTTTGGAGATTAAAAATCTAGCTATGATCAAATACAGAATCAAATACCATGAAAGGCAATCTACTAATTATCCCTTTCAATTAATATGTACAATATGGAGTGTTCTGAGTGTTCAGCCTAAGGATGGATTGCTGGTATGTTAGCTATACCTTAAAAGTGGTGCTTCATATCCTGCAAGAGAAATTGAGCATTGGAAATTAAAGATATTAATTATATAAAACACGGCCTCCACAAAATACCAATTTTTTGAAATCTTCAGCTAGGCAAGAAATTATATTAATCATAAATTATTAGAAAGATATAATAAAATCATATAAGTTTGTTCTAAAAATGTTTTAAAATATTAAAGAAAATAATATTTTGATGTAATTATTTGATGTAATTAATTGAAAAACAAAACTAGAATTAATACCAAAAATATCGGAGACAAAGAGAATGACTCGATTGGAGCTAGGGGAGCCCGAGAGATAAGAATTAAGACCAGCGAATTTATGAACATGGCCGGATCCACTAGAGGGGTCCAGGGTTGGTGGGTTTGAACAGCATTCTGGACCAGCCATTTTTGTTTCTCTCTTGTTCTTATTGCAAGATTCTTGCTCCATTGAGCTTTTCTACTTAAAGATAAACCTAAGACATTCAATTATTGAAACTTTTATTTTTTAATAATATATATGATTAAAAAAGGTTAACATTTGTTTTCTCTTAAACAAAGTCAATTTGATTTTATTCCACCGTTCATTTAATTGGTCTATATTTTTAAATAACATCATACGAATGGTCACTTCTTTGACATTTGTATCAACTTATAGGGGTGTTCATCAACCGATCCAAACCGATTCAAACCGCGATGATCGAACCGAAAAATCGAAAATCAAAAACTGAAAAAAAAAAAAACCGCAAATCTTAATTGGATTGGATCGGTTTTTGGATGGGTTAATGAAAACCGATCCAATATATTAATTTCCCTCTACCTACTTGAGTTTTTCCCTAATCATAGTCTACAAATTTCTAAACCCAAGACTCATCAACCTATCAACTAAACCCAAAAATAGTTTAGACCGGGGATGCTAATAAGTCAATGGTCTCCTTTTTATAATCATAAGTCAATGGTTTTAACGTGTGAAGATAGATTTCAAATGCCTTAATTCAATGAATAAGTGAGAATATTAAATAAAATGAAAATTTTATAACAAGACTACTTTAATAAATAATTATTATAAGGCGCACACTAAAATGCAAACAAAAATGTTAATAACTATAGGAAAAGAGTCTATCATTTTAAAGGATGTAAAGTTGTGTCATTTTAAATAAGATAAAGAGAGAGATAGTGGACAAAAAAAGTTAAAGGTGTGGGTTTAACCTTTTTATAAGAATGAAATGATATAAGTTGTGTCATTTATAAGGACAAACATTTTTCCCATAACTATAACTAGCAAACCAAAAAAAAAAATTCAATAACTATAACTATGAAGCTTATTAGACTAAAAAGTATTAAAATCCCTCGGCGAGGTGTGGGTTTGAGCCAGTATTTTAAAACTCTGTCCCACTGTGGTGTTGATCTTGTCAAATCATTGAACTTTGTGCAATGCCCGGGGATTACCGCAAGATGGAGCATCATAGGCATTAATCACCTATTATTTGTATCACTCTGACCGTGCTAGTAAGAAACCAAATCCTGAGTTCTCACGTATCAACGGAGGAGGATCCACATCAGCTACTTCTACTTGTTGCATTGATTTGGACATGTCATCCACCGAAAATGGAATTCTGCATCCATATTCAAAGTTTCAAGAAGAAATGCAACATCAAAGACCAAGACAAGCAATGCAATATTAAATTGTTCGCTGAAGTTGATACTGTACCTCGAGTCATCATCTAAGAGGAAAGAAGTGCTGACAGCATTATTAGAGTCCTTAGACATCATAGTTTTCATTGTTGTTAGAACCTGCATGTATAATCAGGAAAGGGTCTTTTAAGATTTATCACATTGCAGGTGTTCAAGCTTGGAAATTGTGCAAAAGATGTGCACGTTTAACTGATAAAAATATAACAAACTGATATGAACCACAAAAATTAGCAATGTTAACTTACGCCTGTAGACACACTGTGAGTGCCGTATTTGTCATCGCAGTACATTGTACTTATCCTGTATAACTGTTGTATACTGAGAACCTGCAGCACCAATACATTATACTTAGTAAAACAATCAGAGCGAAGTGTGAGCTCATTATAAATAGTTTAGAAAGAAAGTAGGCACCCACAGGGCAAAGCTCCTTTGTTATTTCATTCAGGGACTTTTTGGGTTTTTGATGTATCACCTGATACAGAAGAATGAGAGTCGGTTGTTTACACGATAGGAAAAGCTATTGAATAGAATTTGAATTTGTATCAAACTGACTCTTACCAGGAATCCATCAGCCTGCCTGATATGTTTCAGTTCGTCCCAAGCAGAGCCTGTATACTGTACGCAATAGATTGAGATGAAGATTTAAAAATGGAAAAAGTAAAAGATCCGAAATAGTTGCTTTATGCTTACCTCCTCTGTTGCCTCGGTGCACCACTGTTCTAATTCAGCCAAACCTGTCTTTACATACTCCCCATTGCTAAACGAACAACACTCGCGATGCAACAAAATACTGCATAAGTGATCAGATTAGGTCAATCAAAAAGTCTGAATTCTACAATATGACATGCATTGCAAAGAGGGGAGAGAAAGCTTACCTGTTGAATATCTGAATATTGATGAATGAGAATATTTGAGTGAACACTTTACGGACCAAGAAAGGGGGCACCTGTTAAAGCAGACCTTAAGAGGTTCAGAACATATTCAGACAACCGGAATGCAAACACTGAAAGTTAAACTCACATAGTTTGCTTTCATTATCTTTAGATAACTGTTCAAGCTGTTCACAATGCTTTGCCAATGAGCAATTAAAGCTTGCTGAGCAACTGCATTAGCATGTGAGCGTCCTTTTACTAAACTTTGATGCAAGGTCCTTGGAGCCTGCAATTGTTTTATCATAAAGACAAGATAAATAAACAAATAAATACACCTAGAGAATTAAGCTTAACACAAGCCTTATGTGACTGCTGCATATAGACAAAGGAAATGCTAGTGATTTTGGGAATACTTGTAAACAATTTTTTACCATAAGAAAAGAAGATAGTATAGGTGGAATTAGCAGATGAAACATTTCATTTCTATGAATTTCTTCCTGATTTATCATGTAGAGAGGAAAATGTTTTCTTTTCTAGTTATCAATCTTCAGCAGTCACTACAAGCACAGTGCCTCCTTCACATATATCCCGCATGTCTGATATTTTATAAACAATTTATATTTGTCTAATTTGCATAAATATAGGTTATGATTCTTGCACAAGTAACAAATAACAGATGATATTCACTTAATATCGACATATGACTTGTTAATTGCTAAAGTCGCTTAACCAATGAGAATTTTTGAAAATTTTGATTGCCATTTCCCCCCCAAAAAATGTAAGATATTTTACCTGTATACATAGTCCAAGTAATGGGGATATCTCATTTTTCAGGTTGTCTCTTATCATTCCATATATTTTTTCAAGGAAGGCAGTAAGTTGTTGCTTGAACAACAGTGCTGGATATTTTGCTTCCACTTGTTGTAAGTCTTCCAGTTTGCTAAGACCTTGACCATTAAGAAATGGCAATCCAGCACTTTGGGGAGATGCCCTTAGCCCCTAGAATCACGGAAGGCAACCAAAATTGTAAGATAAATGAAATCTAAATAAACTGAGAAAATTTTCTTCAGAAAGGATATCCAGTTGCTTCATACTTGAGACATTCTTCCGGACAGAGAAGATGATGTTGTTCTCCGTCGTTGTGGTGTTAAGCTGGCAGCTCCACTTGCTTTGAGAGTGCGTTGGAGTAGCAACAACAAAGTAGATGTATTAGACAACCAATAGGCTAATACATCAGTATTATCCTGGGTCTTCAATGGTACAGAAGTCAGTGTTAGTTACATATTTTTGGCATTTCAAATATTGACACAAGTACTTTTAATAGCAAAAGCACTGCATCATCAATGATATACACAAGTAATCAAATAGAGTTAAGTCACCTCAACAACAGAAGCTATTGTTTGAATGATACGGTCAAATACACTTGTTCTTTCAACTTCAAATGACCTCCAGTGAAGAAGGCATTTATACATGACACATGCAGCAACAGGTTTGCCCCCAGAAAACCCCAAATCTTGTGATATACACTTGATCAACAAGTCCTGGTTTTCCTGAATCAGAAAATAAAACTTTTTACGAGGAATCAACAAGAAAATAAGGGGAAAATAATTAAATTGAAAAGGTGGTTTGAAGTATATATCACAGATTCAAATTGTTCTGCGCATTTATGTAGCCACTCACTTGCTGCTTCTCATTAAGAGATTTTTGTGGTTTTCCCTCAGATTCAGGCTCCCGTACATATGATGCAGCAAGAGTCATATCCTAAAACATATAGAAGGTAACAATTTAACAAATTAAACAAAAAATTCCATTACCAAAATTAATTACAAATATATTCATAAAAAACAACATCCTCTTACTGGTCCAATTTTTGATTCACCATTTAGAGCATTCTCATTTTCTGGTGTCCTCTGCACATCATACATGAAATCTTGTTGTAAATCTCTCTTCGTATACTATAATGTTGAGTAATAATTACATATTTGTTTTCTTACCTGAATAATCACTATCCTTGGTCTTGCAGATGGAGCTTTTCCAGTTGGTGATACAGCCAATGCTTGCTGGCGAAGAACTTGATTTTCTGACTCTGAATTGGAAATCTTTTCCTCCAATCTGCATCACAAGAGTTATTTTTGAAAATTAGATTTATATTAAGACAGGTATAGATGGTTATTAATGGGGCAAAAGGCATAAAAAAAATTTAAACGCCTGATGAACAGATGGAAGAGAATGGTTGATAACAGTTGATAGACAAACTATAATAGGAGTAATTCTTGTGTGTTGTAACCTATTGATACATTTGCATTGTCATCAGAATCTGAAAATCGTTTGTTCATCCTTCTATAAACTGAATATAAGCACTACAGAAGTAGTATTCACTAACTATACATGTAACAGCCCGTTACGTACCGGTATTGTTAACATTGATTATGATATTAAGCGCAGTTACAATCACAGTAATTGGGTTAATTAAATTACGGGTAAACTTTTTCTTTTTATCATATTCCTTTTTATAACCATCAACCGTTTCCATAATCAATTAAAACAACACCATAATTGTAAATGCAATACGCGGAAGCAAACAATCTACTAACATCACTAATCATTCTTTTTATTCAACTCATTTAATCCCATCAACTTATTTTCATTTCTTACCATTTTCTAGCCTTTTACATAAGCTACGCGTGGTTTCAAACCACGTACCATTTGGAGTTCTACCCACCAAGTTATGCCCCTTTCTTTAAGTCAGGAAAAACCTGAATTTTCAAAATTTCCACTGTGGTAATCAATTACCAGTGGGTGGTAATCGATTACCACCTGTCAAAAATGAGGCAGTAGCCAAATTTTGACCTCCTCTGTTCTGGTAATCGATTACCAACTTTGGGTAATCGATTACCTCACATGGTAATCGATTACCAAGCCTCAGTAATCGATTACCAGTGAAGACAGTAGCCAATTTTCGTCCCCTGTTGCATGGTAATCGATTACCATGCTTGGGTAATCGATTACTATGCAGCAAAATGACAGATTACAGCATTTTAAGCCCCAAAAAGGTTGTGTAATCCATCCCAAACACCTAAGTACTCCACACAACACTTAAACATACTCTAATGTAGGCTCTAGGCTCTTCAAACAAGCAATTTCATTCCATTATGCAACATTTACATAGTCTTTAATATAATGGCCATTTACATACAAATATGGTCCATTTTACAACATATTCACCAAGACTTCAATTACAATGAATGTGGCAATGGACATGTCCCATGCTCACTCAAATATACAATATATTCTCATGTCCTACATATACATCATATTGAAGGATCTAACATGTGTTCATGAGCTTACTAAGCATGGCATTTTCAACATGCATAGATTCATGACCTAAGTCTAAAGCATACATCATATGCAAGATGTGTCCCTATCCAATGCTCATCCCATGGTGCCTCCAATATGCACCTCATGCTCCACTCTTCCAGGCTCAACCTAACCTGAAATGATGCCCCACAACACGGGGTGAGATATATAAATATATCTCAGTAAACCAAGGGCCCTGGAGGTTTCTCCACCCCATGGCTCACTCAATGTGCAAATACAACATCATATAATATGCATGTAATACAATATCACCCATCAACTGGAGACAACCCGAGAACATCCACTCATGGATTCATGTTCAAGGACTCCATCATATAACTCCCGAGACAGTCCTGGCGCCTCTCCCATGGTTGAGAAGACTCCATGGCAATACCCAACCGGAACTCCTCATGAGCCCTATCCGGCGGACGTCCCCCGCTTGGATCATCCTGATGTCGCTCCCAGAGTCAACACCATGGCATTCCAACTGGCATTCTCCCGTAGGACGAACCCAGCGGATGTCCAAACCAACACACGTCAACTGGCCAGTGACCAAACAATTTTCACAAAAATCCAAGCAATATGCATACAAGCACACAATCACACAATGTCATAACCACATAATCCAACCACAACCATCCACTAGGTGTGGTGGAGCACACAAGGGCTAAACCCCAGTTCCAAAGGTTACCTCAATACCGAGCCAATGCTCCAAACGTAAGCTCCAAGCTTACCCGCTTCCAAAGCGTCCAAAAGAGGCAACCTAGATAATCCACAACATGATTATCAATCCATTTCCAAATCAAACATTAAATCTCAAATAATCATTCATTTTACTTCAATCTCTTTTATAGATCAATTTACCAATTATATCATGAATCACACATTCTTTCTTCTCATTCCATTTTACCACACTATACTATCATCCAATTAAACCTCATTTTCAATCATTCAACATCCACTACATCATTTTTATATCATTTTTCCTCAATTTTCATCATAATTCGGATTCCTCCAAAAAGGTATGCCCCAAGGCTTTTCAATTCATTTTAACACTCATACTAATCATGTAATCATATTATCAACCTATACCAATGGTCCACCATTCAATTATTCAATTACATCACTTAGCCATTTTCATGAAATTTCCACAAATTTTTCCTAAGTTAAAAACCTAACTTTTTCACCAAAATTTATCATAGCATTTCTAGCTTTCATGCATCATTCTAAGGCATTTTCATCTAATAGCATTTTTCCATTTGAGCTCTCTATCATCACACATCTAAAATCAAAGGTTTAAAGCATAAATTTCTAGATCTATGAATCCAACCATAAAAATACCACAAATATACTCACCATCAAGTGTAGGAACACCACCAAGGCTCCATCAATCCAAAAGAGATCCAAAAACTCCAAAAACTCCAAGAACACCAAAGGGGTCGGATCTGAGTTTGTCCATTTTCGCCCCAAGGAGATGATTTCATGGCTTCTAAGTGTTACCAATGGCTTTGGAAGGTCGTTTACAATAGATTTCAACACCAAAATCAAGTGATTTGGTGGAGAAATGAGAAAATGGTGAGGAAGGAGAGAAATGGTGGTTTTGGGGTTCATTTGGCAGGGGCTGCGCGCAGGAGGAAGAAAAGGAGAAGGAAAGAAGGAAGAAAAGGAGGGGGGGGCCAAGTGACTTCGGTCACACGGGTCCCACACGCGATCTAACTTTCACTCCGATAAAAATTCTGATCATATATTCTTAATCTACATATTTTTCCAGTCCATGACATATTTTTCTTTCCTCAAAATTCTCATAAAAATTTCACAATTATCGGTACACTCGTACCGCAGTATTTAACACTTAAAAAGTCACTATTCATCACTTTTTCACAAATTTGCCTATTCACTCAATTTTCCGCCCTGATTCCATTTCCAGCATTATTTTTGTCATATTAAATCTCTAACTCCATTTTTCATGCCTCGGTTTACGTTCTTGGCAAATTACCATTTTGCCCTTTTTGCCCATTTTGGCCCTAATTCTCGGATTTTCACTAATCCTTCCCTTTTAAACCCATATTTTATCACATAAATTCACATTTAATTTTCCGAGGTGTTATATTCACCCCACCTTTTAGGAATTTTGTCCGCAAAATCAACTATGCACATATGCTAACTCAGGATACAGCCGGAGAATCTCAGTCCCCCGTACCCCAAGAAGCCTCATCCAGTGAGCGGACACCAAAATACTCATTTACATTTTTATCTTTTGGCTTTTCAGCCACATTTCACAATAGTCTTGCCTTTCAAAGGCCCAATGGGAGACTTCAAGTCCTTCCCAATCTCAATCTCAACCGGTGACACCACATGTGAACAACCGGAGCGCACCACACAGTTGTGCTCTATCAATGCTTTACCAAGCCACTTTCTTTCAATTTCTTTTCACTTTCTTTTCACAAGTCAGGCTACCAAGCACATATAGCTCATATTTTCACTTGGCAGGTCTTCCTACCAAATTAACATATCAACCTATATATCCATAGGGTTATGCTACATCCTATTCAATCTGTGCCACACAGGCAACTCTTACTTATAGGCACAATACAGTCACACTTATCCTTCTTTGATTCTTATCTCCACGGAGTATTAACTCTTGTCATCAATCGTTCCACATTTCTTATTCCACATTAAACACTATTATAGAATCTCACAGCTTCTCAGTGCAACTCACCGAGTAATCGTCCAGTTCACGCTCACTATACTTTTATTTTCTGAGGGACAAATCCCCATTTTTGGCACCTAGCCACCGCTCGTATATCCACATTTTTCCTTTCTCATGTCCTCAACCTACAACGTACAGTTTCACCTCAGCACTTTATCTTTACCAAGCACCATCCTTGTGCTCAACTGTCAATCTATCCTTAAAAGTTCAACATCTTCACCAAAACACAATGGCGAATCTCTCTCTCAAGACCTTTATCTGGTACATAATGGACCACGCATTACAATTCTTACCTTACATCGGTCCTTTCAAAGCTTTCAACCATGAATCCACTCCTGAACTTATACACTAAATCATAATTACCTTTTCAATTAATCATCTCCAAACTTAACACATAGTTCGTCATTGATTTCCCACATTAAAGGCAACATGCCCATGATTTCCATTAACAACTTTTCTTTAATTACCGTTCCATACTCATGTTATCAATTCCACATGTATTTCATTCTATACACCTCACCTTCATCATTATCCTTTCATGCAATACACCTCACCTTCATTATCATTTCATTCAACCAGTATGTACCACTCCAAGGTCACATATCATCTCTCTCTCATATCTGTCCCATCACATAGGGATTTTCAAAGCCTACTTATCATGCACAAGGAACTAAATCCATCATTATCATTACTTTCATAATTTCATATCAGTTGTTACACAAGTCTCTCGGACTATTCACAGTACTACTAGCACACTCAACCATATATCTTGGTACCTAGTCAACAACAACCTCAACATTGTGTATTTTCAACACACCTCTCACCATAATTTCCGTCTATACAACTCCATCAGTGACTCTACCACCAGGGTAAAGATATCAACCTTTTATTTCACCAATACCATTATATTTAACAATCCATACCACACTCTTTTACTTGATTACATCACAATTTATCACTTATTAAAATCCTTGGCCACTCAGGCCACCAACTCATCTTCACATCTCACCTTTACAAGCCTTTCCATAAAACTTTGACTCAATCATCAATACTAATCAACTTTCCATTCCCTTCACATAGGGTGACAATCCAATAATTCATTTCATAACTTCCGTAGAACCACAATTCATACTACCACACTTGGTATACACTCATGCACCTCTCCGAGTGCTCAATTTCATAATTCAAACTGCCATCTCATGGCACCTCTCACATTTCATCACATTAGGCATATTACTGTTCACTTACAGTTATCCAAATTCACCTCTTGCGTTCCTCACAAGATACAATCCTCTAATGCAATGGGTAAGAACATCCTTAGGTTTAACCCCTCGAGCTCTTGCTGTCCTAAGGGCCCCAGGTGCAATGCCCCACCAATCAGAGAATCTGTCCTTATAATTCACGCAAGAAGAGGTAACATGCCACGGGCTGTACTAACAGTCCCACTAACACAAGGTTCTACCTCACACTACATTACTTATATAAAATAATAATAATCTCCGGGAACATAATCCATACGGAGATAGCCACACTTTACAGGCATTTAAGCCACACAGATATAACATTCAGATCAAATCCGTATATAACGGCAACAGATTCTTATCTAGATACATTATGGTATACTAGTTATATCTTACTTTTGCACTATGCTCTATTATTTTTCCAATATGGTTCTTTTCTCAACAATATACTCATTTCACTTGACTAGTCATTACTATTAGTCCATAGAATAATCATCCTCACATGATCTCGGCATCTTTTTCATATTTTGACACAAAACTTTCAATTCCTACAGTACCCATGTTTGGTACAGTCCTAATCCATTGTCCATCATGACTCATAGCAACCATGCTCAACACTGTGGAAGATCCACTTCCTTAACATAGCATCACTTTACTCTCAATATTTCACTATGACACCTAGGGTGCCATCATTTAATAGTCCATGCATTCAGCGCATCAGGACCACCAGATACCTTATCAACTTCGAGCAGTGCTCGCCTGGGACTTCCAAGAGCAACACCTCTTAGGATTCAATCCACAAAGGGAAACCTAGGACAATTTCAATTGTCACATCATTTATCAACATGTGTGCCATAGTATAACTTGCACACCGGGACTCCATCATGAATCCCATACCAAATAGAGCGTCCAACGACACTCCAAAGAGACAATCTCTTCAATTATTTCCCATCATAGGGATTTTAGTTGCAAAATTTCTCTCTTACCAAAGAGTTTACTAACTCAAAACAACACAATTATACATATAGGCACCCCGGCCTTCACAAACAAACAAATATATATACATATGCATATTTACATACAACACTTAGCCATCACAGGATTACTATCCCCATATTGTTGAGCCACATCCTCAAATTTCAATGCTCCACAACATTATGGAAGCATATTAGTACCATTAATACACCACACTCAGTTATATTTTTTCACCTCACATTTGTCAAGTCCAACCATCCTTAACTTATGGACTCTCATACTTTCAATCAAATTCATCCAATGCCTTACATGGCAATTTCCTCAACTTCTTATATTTTACTTTTTATACATATGATACCCTTACTTATATTCAGCCAATATTACATCATCATGGACTAAAGTCCCATTTTAAACATTAAATTATCCATCACATCATTTCCATAGTTCTCTTAAGTTACTCACAATCCTCAATCCAAAATTTGAAATTTCAATTTACTTCTACATCCAAGCATATCAAGTCATCCATGTACATGCCCTCATCAAGGGTCTTATAACCTTATACTTTACCCTAAGGTATCCAATATTACATATAACACTCATATTCAAATCTTCACAATTCCATCGGGGTTCCAATTCCCCACCATGTCAAAGATATACCACTAATTCTCACATATACTCAATTGTTCTAACTCCCCATACATTTAGGGAAGACTTACCAACATCAACATCATAAGATCAACTCAATTCAATCATACTTACTAACCACAAGACCACACATTCAACTATGGTAGCATTCTACCCAAAGTGGTTAAAAATCTTATATCAATTCATTCTCACTAAGTCCTCAATGACAGTATCACAATTTATTCTCACTAAGTCCTCAATGACATCAAATTTACTTACTAACATATCCATCCGTGGAGCAGTCATCACTACACCCTCCACCTTAGCCTAAAGACTGGCATTGGTGCTCCAGGGTTGTCACGAAGGCATCTTATGCTGACCACACATTGAACACAAAGAAATGGGTTGATCAGGCCCAAACTAAGGAATCACATGTGTAGCAGTCAATAAGAGTCTACGTACAACTATACAGCACTCACCTCAATTACACAATCATCAGAGTTCCCTAAAGAAACTGCTCTGATACCATAAAATGTAACAGCCCGTTACGTACCGGTATTGTTAACATTGATTATGATATTAAGCGCAGTTACAATCACAGTAATTGGGTTAATTAAATTACGGGTAAACTTTTTCTTTTTATCATATTCCTTTTTATAACCATCACCTTTTCCGTAATCAATTAAAGCAACACCATAATTGTAAATGCAATACGCGGAAGCATACAGTTTACTAACATCACTAATCTTTCTTTTTATTCAACTAATTTAATCCCATCAACTTATTTTCATTTCTTACCAAGTTCTAGCCCTTTACATAAGCTACGCGTGGTTTCAAACCACGAATCATTTGGAGTTCTACCCAACAAGTTATGCCACTTTCTTTAAGTCAAGAAAAACCTGAATTTTCAAAAATTGCACTGTGGTAATCGATTACCAGTGGGTGGTAATCGATTACCACCTGTCAAAAATGAGGCAGTAGCCAAATTTTGACCTCCTCTGTTCTGGTAATCGATTACCAACTTTGGGTAATCGATTACCTCACATGGTAATCGATTACCAAGCCTCAGTAATCGATTACCAGTGAAGACAGTAGCCAATTTTCATCCCCTGTTGCATGGTAATCGATTACCATGCTTGGGTAATCGATTACTCTGCAGCAAAAGTGACAGATTACAGCATCTTAAGCCCCAAAAAGGTTGTGTAATCCATCCCAAACACCTAAGTACTCCACACAACACTTAAACATACTCTAATCTAGGCACTAGGCCCCTTCAAACATGCATTTTCATTCAATTATGCAACATTTACATAGTCTTTAATATAATGGCCAATTTACATCAAATATGGTCCATTTTACAACATATTCACCAAGACTTCAATTACAATGAATGTGGCAATGGACAAGTCCCATGCTCACTCAAATATACAATATATTCTCATGTCCTACATATACATCATATTGAAGGATCTAACATGTGTTCATGAGCTTAATAAGCATGGCATTTTCAACATGCATAGATTCATGACCTAAGTCTAAAGCATACATCATATGCAAGATGTGTCTCAACCAAGTCCTCGACATGCTGTGCCTCCAATATGCACCTCATGCTCCACTCTTCCAGGCTCAACCTAACCTGAAATGATGCCCCACAACACGGGGTGAGATATATAAATATATCTCAGTAAACCAAGGGCCCTGGAGGTTTCTCCACCCCATGGCTCACTCAATGTGCAAATACAACATCATATAATATGCATGTAATACAATATCACCCATCAACTGGAGACAACCCGAGAACATCCACTCATGGATTCATGTTCAAGGACTCCATCATATAACTCCCGAGACAGTCCTGGCGCCTCTCCCATGGTTGAGAAGACTCCATGGCAATACCCAACCGGAACTCCTCATGAGCCCTATCCGGCGGACGTCCCCCGCTTGGATCATCCTGATGTCGCTCCCAGAGTCAACACCATGGCATTCCAACTGGCATTCTCCCGTAGGACGAACCCAGCGGATGTCCAAACCAACACACGTCAACTGGCCAGTGACCAAACAATTTTCACAAAAATCCAAGCAATATGCATACAAGCACACAATCACACAATGTCATAACCACATAATCCAACCACAACCATCCACTAGGTGTGGTGGAGCACACAAGGGCTAAACCCCAGTTCCAAAGGTTACCTCAATACCGAGCCAATGCTCCAAACGTAAGCTCCAAGCTTACCCGCTTCCAAAGCGTCCAAAAGAGGCAACCTAGATAATCCACAACATGATTATCAATCCATTTCCAAATCAAACATTAAATCTCAAATAATCATTCATTTTACTTCAATCTCTTTTATAGATCAATTTACCAATTATATCATGAATCACACATTCTTTCTTCTCATTCCATTTTACCACACTATACTATCATCCAATTAAACCTCATTTTCAATCATTCAACATCCACTACATCATTTTTATATCATTTTTCCTCAATTTTCATCATAATTCGGATTCCTCCAAAAAGGTATGCCCCAAGGCTTTTCAATTCATTTTAACACTCATACTAATCATGTAATCATATTATCAACCTATACCAATGGTCCACCATTCAATTATTCAATTACATCACTTAGCCATTTTCATGAAATTTCCACAAATTTTTCCTAAGTTAAAAACCTAACTTTTTCACCAAAATTTATCATAGCATTTCTAGCTTTCATGCATCATTCTAAGGCATTTTCATCTAATAGCATTTTTCCATTTGAGCTCTCTATCATCACACATCTAAAATCAAAGGTTTAAAGCATAAATTTCTAGATCTATGAATCCAACCATAAAAATACCACAAATATACTCACCATGTGTTGTAGGAACACCACCAAGGCTCCATCAATCCAAAAGAGATCCAAAAACTCCAAAAACTCCAAGAACACCAAAGGGGTCGAATCTGAGTTTGTCCATTTTCGCCCCAAGGAGATGATTTCATGGCTTCTAAGTGTTACCAATGGCTTTGGAAGGTTGTTTACAATAGATTTCAACATCAAAATCAAGTGATTTGGTGGAGAAATGAGAAAATGGTGAGGGAGGAGAGAAATGGTGGTTTTTGCAAATGAAAAGGAAACCCACGGGAAGAGAAGAAAAAGAGAGAGAGGGCGTGGGGAAAGGAGGGGGGGGCTAAGTGACTTCGGTCACACGGGTCCCACACGCGATCTAACTTTCAGCCCGATAAAAATTCTGATCATATATTCTTAATCTACATATTTTTCCAATCCATGTCATATTTTTCTTTCCTCAAAATATTGATAAAAATTTCACACTTATCGGTACACTCGTACCGCAGTATTTAACACTTAAAAATCACTATTCATCAATTTTTCACAAATTTGCCTATTCACTCAATTTTCCGTCCTGATTCCATTTCCAGCATTATTTTTGTCATATTAAATCTCTAACTCCATTTTTCATGCCTCGGTTTACGTTTTTGGCAATTTACCATTTTGCCCTTTTTGCCCATTTTGGCCCTAATTCTCGGATTTTCACTAATCCTTCCCTTTTAAACCCACATTTTATCACATAAATTCACATTTAATTTTCCGAGGTGTTATAAGAGTTATTTTTGAAAATTAGATTTATATTAAGACAGGTATAGATGGTTATTAATGGGGCAAGAAGAGGCATATCCAAAGGCATAAAAAAAAGTTAAACGCCTGATGAACAGATCAGTTGATAGACAAACTATAATAGGAGTAATTCTTGGATGTGTTGTAGGGTCTAACCTACATAATATTGAAATTCCATACATTTGCATTGTCATCAGAATCTGAAAATCGTTTGTTCATCCTTCTATAAACTGAATATAAGCACTACAGAAGTAGTATTCACTAACTATACAGATCTTTTTCTCCACAAGCTTTACTAACCTCTGAACCAATTCCTGGAGTTGATCCACTTTGCGGTCAGAATCTTCTTTTTTAATCAGCTCCTTATTTCTGGCTTCAGTCTCAACCTGAGCTTTTCTGGACTCTTCTTTAGCCTCTTTATCCAATAGCAGTGATTCCTGTATTGGACATCAAAAGTGTTTAGTTCATTGTAAATGAATTTAATAACCCCACAACAACTAACGTTAACTTTCTTTTACCCTCTTTTTACGTATAGAAAGAGGTTGAAATATAAGTCTATTTCAGTACTGTTCAATCAATTATCATTGCAGGTACTAAACAGAGAAGCTAGATAAGATAACTGAACTAAGATTGCAGGATGAGCTGTCCGTAAATAATTATGTAACTATAATTACTTTCATCAATCTTGGAAAGATGAATGAAATCCTAGGATTCTGATACGGGCCCATAGCAATTAGGATCTACACTAGAAAAAATAAAAAGGAAGCAGGGGAGCACAACCAACAGAGTGAATAACATGGACAAGCATGGGAAATGAGGGAGAGAAAGTTGGAGGGAAAAACTGTTAGGAGTAATGGTATATTAGAGAGAAAGGTAAAGTGAAATTTTTTTCACAAGAACTTACAAATAACTCGTATCAGAAAATTCTATGAATTTATTACATTAATGGTGTATGATCAACATAATAAAAGATTCCCTACCTTCAAACTATTGACTTCAGCCAATAAAGAATTAATCTTTTCAGTATCTTGAATTATAACAGGAGTCTCCTTAATAACTGGAGGTGCTTCTTCAATAGCTTTCTGTGCTGCCTCACGCTCTTTGATGACCCTGGCATTTGCTTCTTCTACTTGTAATTGCATTGCATGTAATGCATCCTGTAACTTAGCAAGTTCTTGTGTCTTTTCCTCTTCCAAATCATTCTGTAATCAGTTAAAAAAAAGATAAGTTTATGGTATTAAAAATTGCAATATTTATATCGGCAATTAAAATGGCGATTTAATATATGAAAACATATGATAATGAAATTACTCTCAAGCGCTTCTCAATTTGCAAACGCCATGTAAGTTCTTCAACACGCTTTTCTAGTTTGTCTTTTGCTTCTTTAAGGGCCCCTGTTTCTCTTGCAGCCTGAATACAGTTACACAAACTATTACTCCCAAACCAACTTCTTATAAAGCAAGACTTAGTACTCCATATTACTCCAACATCATAAAAGAGAAAGTATAATTCAAACCATTTTAAGCATTCTAAGCTCCCTTCTAGCAGCCTGAGCCCTCCAACTGCATTGAGTAACAATTGTAGCCTTTTGCAATCTTTTATAGAATGTATATGCAATTTTCCGACGCAAATGAGCCTGAAGAGATTATCAAAAAAGATAATTATAGCGAGTCAAATAACAAAATTGCGTGATTTCATTTTCTCTTGCAGCCTGAATACAGTTACACAAACTATTACTCCCAAACCAACTTCTTATAAAGCAAGACTTAGTACTCCATATTACTCCAACATCATAAAAGAGAAAGTATAATAATTCAAACCATTTTAAGCGTTCTAAGCTCCCTTCTAGCAACCCGAGCCCTCCAACTGCATTGAGTAACAATTGCAGCCTTTTGCAATCTTTTATAATATGAATATGCAATTTGCCGACGCAAATGAGCCTGAAGAGATTATCAAAAAAGATAATTATAGCGAGTCAAATAACAAAATTATGTGATTTCATTTTCTCAACTAAAGGTCTAACTATGAAGGAGATCAACAACCGCACCTGGACGTGAATTGCAGCCTTCGTTTGCTTTCTAAATCTAAATTCATCACGAGCCTTCATAGCCCTTAAACCTGTCTGTAATATAATTGCAGATGATCGTGCTGTTAAGTAAGATTTCCTAGCAGTGTACCCCTTGAAGTTCTTTTCTATTTTCACAGCTGCTGCTACACGTCGTAACTGCTCATAGAGCTTCCGAGCCAACATTCCTATTAGTTATTGAAAAGCACCATAAGAATCAATAGCAACAAATTAGTATAAGTAGTTTATAGAGACCAAATCATGAGAAATAAATCTACTTAAGGTGAAGATCCCGACTGATTCAATGCTGCATGAATTCTAGAATACCATGAACACTATACATTATAACAACTAGGGGTTTGATGAAACATAAGCTCGATGAGAAAAGAAACAAGAATTGTTGATAGCAAGCCCAATTTGTAAGTATGTCCATATTTATTTTTAGCTCTGAACATTTTCATTGAAGGGGATAAGTGGATAATTTTCATATTTGGTGGATTTGGGCCTTTTAGACATACCTTATGGGTTTTTTTTACGACCATTCAGTCTCACTTCAGCTTTGGTGGTTTACATATTGATAGTTCATGGAGGAGCAATTTTAGAAAATAACATCAGACATCATCAGCTAAAGTTAGGTAATATTTTTCAGTACTGATAAAAGATAGGAGTACTGATTCAGTAATTAGAGATGATTGAAGAGATTGACTTAGTGGGCTTGGAATAGCTCATTTTGTGTTCAAAATAGCTTATAATCAATATTCACAGGGAATTTTTGAAAGGAAAAAATAAAAGAAAAGCATTTGCCTTTTTGTAAAAATTAAGCTAATCCGATCATGCAGTGAAGGTCATAAAACTACTAAACAAAGAAGCAACAAATATCAAAGCAAGCATATTAGGAGAAGAGGAAGGCTACCTCGCAAATTAGATTGTAAACGGATTGCAGCTTGGCGCACTTCAATGAATTCCTTGCGTGCAATATGGGTACGTATTTGCCTCTGGATGATTCTAGCTGCATTCCCAAGAACCTCTGCTCTTCTTGCATCCAACTCAGCCATCTGACCAGCTCTCAGGAAAACCTTTGACTTGCCTATCTGGTAAATCATCATAAATCTTGTATGACTTCATAGGTTACAAAATCCATTCATATGGATAGACTTGCCTATAGTTTAACAAATTACTCATTCTTCTAAAAATAAAAAATAAAAAATGGGAAAAGTATGTGTCCTTTTAAAGGACACACGTTTATATCCTTTTAAGAGAGACAAAGCAATAAAACATGGGGGAGAGAGAGTGGAGGGAAAAAAATTTAATTTTAATTTTAAAAAAAATACACTACTTTGATCTTAAAAGACCATCCTTTTAAATGATACACATCTTGCCCTAAAAAAATGTAGCAAATTTCCAAATCCTCTTTTCCAAAACTGACTCTCCCATGCACCAACGTCAACATTTCAAGTTGTAAGGAGTACTGAATCACCTTATAGCCTTTCATGCGCATTTTCTTCAGGATCATTTGGCACACCTCCTTATCATTATAGCTGAAAAGGAACATATAAGAACAATTAACATGTAAATGGAGACAAGATGCTAGCAAGAGAGTCCAAGATTTAAGCCATAGATAAAACAGTAATTGCCCTAAAAATCATACAAATTCGAGGTAAATAAGTTTTGCAAGAAAAACACAAAAAATCGTTGTCCAATTTAAAGATAGACAGCCCAAAAAGGAGATGAGCTTTACTTTCCATCCAGAACTTCAGGGGCAAGAACACCAAATCTGTTAAGGAATTCATAAAAGGTCTGTCTGGTAGTATATCCAGCACATCTGATTCTAATTGCCTCAAGAACGCCCTAAAGCAAATAACAAAGAGGCAAATAACCATCAAGTGTAAACAGGTGCTAGAGATATTCTATATAAAGCCAATGAAGACAAAGAAAGACCATGATATACTCACACCACAGCGTAATTTTTGCATAATATTGAGATTTTCAAAAATAGCAGGCCTGCGAACATTAATTGGCATCACACATCTGATATAGTGAGGTTCTGTCGAACTTAGGGTCTCCATCAAAGATTGAAGTTGTAACTGCATTTTTTCAGAAATGTGTCATTTATTACTTGTGAAACATAAAAACAAAGACACCAGATACCTGAGACAGGAATGTCAAAGATTGTATGATAATGAATTATAATATAGCTCAGAAAAAGAGTGGTAAAATTAATGATATCATTTATGAATTTAAGACAATACAACTTATATATATATTTCTATATAATCTTTCATTTGCTAGAAAAATTTTAATCAACGCAAGAACAACACTAAAAGAAAGCTAATTTACCTTTATTAAAACAAGAACGAGTTACTAAAGATAGCGTATAAAAAAATTCAAAGAATAATATCAATAATAATTTTAAATCACAAAATAATTCCAAACATATAATCATCAAAATTTCAAAGAAATAAATCATATTTAAAGGAAAAAAATAACTCTTCACTACCCACCTCTCTCGATTTATTTATTTTTGCTTACTGTTCCAACAAGTCAATCTAGTCCAAAGGATTCATCTTTCTCAATTGCTTATTGCAAAAATCATGAGAAGTGTTTGTTGAAATTTAAATGCAAAAAACTAGCATATATCTAGACACCACTAAGAAATCTCTAATAAAACTCTCTTTTCTACTCTCTTTTGGGTAAGGTCTAATTAATTACTCTTAACCCGAAGTAGGTATTCTTTTGGGCCAAAATCGGACCAATATATTTTCTTCCGGTTTAAATTGGGCCAGCCTGGTTACTAAAGTCTGTAGTTAATCAAAATTATCAACGTCTTTGTTTTTGTTGAATAGTGTCTTCACAACTAAAATCTGAATTTGATGAGTGTTTGGTCCAATTCTTACCCATTTTTTTTTTTTAACTCAGGTCCGGACGAGATTGCTTGCTGTAACTGATTAGCATACCAAGGCATTGTGGTTACTTAGTATTTAGGCATGAAATTAAAGTCTACTAGTAGTTGACTACCTCTTGTTATTGATAAACGAAACTGATGTAAAGCTTTTCAATTTTGAATTGAATGTAAAGCTACTAGCAAGTAAGGGATTTGGATTAATGTAATGAATTATAAAAACGGAAGGAAAAGAGTTGATGGGGAAATTATAGCATTTCTTTTGTTTTTTTGGTGAAAGTTATAGCATGACACAACAAATTTCCTACAACATGATATATGTATTTCCCTTATTATTATTATGTACATTGGAAACAGAAAAAAAAACTATCCAATTAAAGTTATATACCCATCAAGATTGTTAAAAGAAAACAACCATTAGCACGTTTTCCCCTTACACCACCAAGCTTGACAAGAATTTATGCTCAAAAGTTGGGCTTTCCCTTAACAAGTTTCACCTTGACTTCCCAACAACAATGATCAAGCAGCACTCTTGCTATTCTATATTATTATAATAAATAATTTTGAAGAATATGGCCCCAATTTTCAAAAAGGGAAATTGGCTGGACTAGCCTGGTTTATCATGCTCAATGGCATGATATTTTTTTAATAGTGTTATTTTACTCTTTATTAATTTTTTTTAGAATACGAAACGTTGTCTTCAGTTAAATGAAATAAAACAGTACCTAATACTTGTTTTACTTATATTAAGAAATTTTTAAAAGTTACAAGATACGTAGCTGTTTCTTTTTATCAAATTTGAGGGTTTTTTTTGGTAGATGAGATTTTAATTTTATTTGCATTTGAAATCGATACACTGGTATTATGATCATGTAATTAATATATTTCGATATTTAATACTGAAGTTTAAATTTGTTATAATTGATGAAGAATGTTAGAAATTATAATGATGAATTTAGAAGAGAAAAAAAGTAACGTATTAAATTGTTAAATGGCGTTACATATTATTTTCTTTTTGAAGTTATCCTACCCTCGGCTCCCTTGATAACCCTACAAGTAGGGGTGTTAACGCACCGAGTCGAGCCGAGCCGAGCTTTGATCTTAACGGGTTAAGCCTGTTACCTGTTACGAATATAATATTAGCCTGTGGCCTGATTCATTTACAAAAAATAAAAGTCTGTCTTAAGCCCGTGGCCTGTTTATTTATTAAAAATAAAAACCTTACCTTTCAATTTGCAGCAATATTTAACCCATTAATCATGCACTCATGACTCATATGTATTTTTTTGTAAGAAAATAATAGTTGTTTCTTTTATAATAAAAAAACATATTAATATTAAAAAGTCAAAATAACAACGGCACATTTACTTTACTTTACGTTGCTTTTCCTTAATTTTTTTTGAATAAAGGGGAAAGAAATAGAACTAGAAATAAAACAGAGTCTGGGCAAGTAGTGCCCATCAAATCTCTAGCAAACAGCTCTTTACAATCCATAGGGACTTCAAGAATAAGCTGTAGATCCCAGGTGTCTAATAGTTTCCCTTTGGTTGCCAAAGCATCAACAATGGAATTACCTTCATCTTTTTTTTTCTTCTCATTTTTAATCTTTCTTTTTCTACATCTTATATATTCATCTTCATATCTCTTATTTCTTTACCAAACGTTGTTAGTAATTATGAAATATTGTTAGTAATTATGAAAAGTGGCACTTGCTGTCTCAAATGTTTAATATAAAAATATAAGAAATAAATAAATTTACTGTATACTGGCCAGCCTCCAAGGCTTTAAGACTGAGGCCTTTTAAATAAAAAGGCTTTTGCATGAGTATAAGTCTGGATCCAATAATTAAAAAAGCTGGGCTGAAACGGGCCAAACCTAAGGCCCCTAATAGGCCCCCGGCCTTATTATCACCCCTACCTACAAGTTTCCACTTTTTGATTCGATTGTGAAATTAATCTGGAGCGCGGGACAGTTCAAGGATAAATATATTTAAGCCCCTCCCAAATGCAACATGTGGAGATCAAACTCTTTCCTTTCCACTGCTTAGCTCCCACGGCTACCAACTGAGTACCTGCCTTTGGTGGTGTTAACGTTAAAACATCCAAGAAAATGTTTTTTATATCATCCTAATTATTTCTTTGAGGCGAATCAGCCCCCACTATCTCCACAAGCCTTAACACTTTGAGTTGACTATAAGACTAATCTCGAATTAAGGTTTAGTTAAAACTATTCGCCCCTCCAAAAAATATATTTGGTGGAAATCAAATTCAAATCCCCCACCCCACCAAACTTTACTCAGCATGTGTTGTCAAATCCATTGGTTCCAAGAAAGTGTTTTATCTTCAAAATAATTACACATACACACAAATACGTAAAATAATTAACACCATAGTATGACCTTTGCCCCCGATAGTTGAAATAAGTCATTTTTATTAATAATTAAACACTCCTAAACTGGTTCAATAATTTCCAAACTCTTTAAAAAAAGCGTGAATTAAATTTTTGATTAACTACAACGAAAAGCTTATTCTTTTTTTTTGTCAATTAAATTTACAATTGTTTAATTGCATATTTACATGATTAAGCTAATGAACTGGAGTCAATAATAAAAAAATAAGTATAGTGACAATTATTAAAAATATAAAACAATTTTAATATAATTATTTTAAGTATTGCTTAAAAGATAGTTAAATTGTTGAGTATGATTAACTAATTTTATTTTATTTTTATCACTGCGAAGCTCCAATAGATGAATATTTCAAACTCTCATGCCTGAATAAGGGTACGCGAACTGAACTTATCTTTCTCTAATACTATCATTTGGTGTCTATTTCGTCTGTTGTGTGGTTCTAAACCAAATTATGGTTTGGTTGCAGTAACTAGTGGGGTTCCTTAAGTTTTTCCTTACATATATTTGGTGAATAATACGAAGAGAATGGACATTTCCTTTTGAGTTCTTCGTGTTAGTTTTTATAATATATCATGTTCATAAATCATAAAATAAGAACATGATGAAGGATCTTGGGAATACATGATTTTCACATACCCGATCTCGATGATGAGGCGTTAACAACAGTCATCTTGTCAGAAATTGTATTGGGGTATTTTATCTCTTTAAGTCTTCTTTACTTTTATATGTATTCTGAAGGAGAGAATGACATTCGGGTTAAAGGGGAGAGAGGACCATCCCTAATATATATATATATATATATATATATTCCATAACTTATAATCTGGTAAGTCCATCATATACCAAATCAATGATATGATTGAGATTAAATATGTAACAGCCCGTTACGTACCGGTATTGTTAACATTGATTATGATATTAAGCGCAGTTACAATCACAGTAATTGGGTTAATTAAATTACGGGCAAACTTTTTCCTTTCATCATATTCTCTTTTCATAACCATATCCTTTTCCGTAATCAATTAAAGCAACACTATAATTGTAAATGCAATACGCGGAAGCATCTAGCTTAACAACAACACTAAACTTTTCTTTTTATTCAGCTCATTTTAAACCCATCAACTCATTCTCCTTTCTTACCAAGTTCTAGCCCTTTACGTAAGCTACGCGTGGTTTCAAACCACGAGTCATTTGGAGTTCTACCCAACAAGTTATGCCCCTTTCTTTAAGTCAAGAAAAACCTGAATTTTCAAAAATTGCACTGTGGTAATCGATTACCAGTGGGTGGTAATCGATTACCACCTGTCAAAAATGAGGCAGTAGCCAAATTTTGACCTCCTCTGTTCTGGTAATCGATTACCAACTTTGGGTAATCGATTACCTCACATGGTAATCGATTACCAAGCCTCAGTAATCGATTACCAGTGAAGACAGTAGCCAATTTTCGTCCCCTGTTGCATGGTAATCGATTACCATGCTTGGGTAATCGATTACTATGCAGCAAAAGTGACAGATTACAGCATTTTAAGCCCCAAAAAGGTTGTGTAATCCATCCCAAACACCTAAGTACTCCACACAACACTTAAACATACTCTAATCTAGGCACTAGGCCCCTTTCAAACATGCATTTTCATTCAATTATGCAACATTTACATAGTCTTTAATATAATGGCCAATTTACATCAAATACGGTCCATTTTACAACATATTCACCAAGACTTCAATTACAATGAATGTGGCAATGGACAAGTCCCATGCTCACTCAAATATACAATATATTCTCATGTCCTACATATACATCATATTGAAGGATCTAACATGTGTTCATGAGCTTACTAAGCATGGCATTTTCAACATGCATAGATTCATGACCTAAGTCTAAAGCATACATCATATGCAAGATGTGTCCCTATCCAATGCTCATCCCATGGTGCCTCCAACATGCACCTCATGCTCCACTCTTCCAGGCTCAACCTGACCTGAAATGATGCCCCACAACACGGGGTGAGATATATAAATACATCTCAGTAAACCAAGGGCCCTGGAGGTTTCTCCACCCCATGGCTCACTCAATGTGCAAATACAACATCATATAATATGCATGTAATACAATATCACCCATCAACTGGAGACAACCCGAGAACATCCACTCATGGATTCATGTTCAAGGACTCCATCATATAACTCCCGAGACAGTCCTGGCGCCTCTCCCATGGTTGAGAAGACTCCATGGCAATACCCAACCGGAACTCCTCATGAGCCCTATCCGGCGGACGTCCCCGTTTGGATCATCTTGGCGCCGCTCCCAGAGTCGACTCCACGGCAAAACCCGACTGGCATTCTCACAAGGACGAACCCAGCGGATGTCCAAACTCCACACACGTCAACTGGCCAGTGACCAAACAATTTTCACAAAATCAAGCAATATGCATACAAGCACACAATCACACAATGTCATAACCACATAATCCAACCACAACCATCCACTAGGTGTGGTGGAGCACACAAGGGCTAAACCCCAGTTCCAAAGGTAAGCTCCAAGCAATACCTCAATACCGAGCCCATGCTCCAAACGTAAGCTCCAAGCTTACCCGCTTCCAAAGCGTCCAAAAGAGGCAACCTAGATAATCCACAACATGATTATCAATACAATTCCAAATCAAACATTAAATCTCAAATAATCATTCATTTAGTCACTTAGGCCAAAGGCTATTCTTCCATATCATTTTACTTCAACCTCCTTTATAGATTCATTTACCAATTACACCATACATCACACATTCTTTCTTCTCATTCCACTTTACCACACTATACTATCATCCAATTAAACATCATTTTATATCATACTCCATCAAATTCACAACCTTTACATCATTTTTCCTCCAAACCACTCTATGGTTCGAATTCCTCAAGGTTGACTCTACAAGGTTTTCAATTCCATTTTAACACACACACTAATCATATCATCATATTATCAACCTATACCAATGGTCCACCATTCAATTATTCAATTACACCACATGCCAATTTCACAAAATTATGAAACTCAACCCAAAATTTCCTAAGTTAAAAACCTAACTTTTTCACCAAAATTTATCATAGCATTTCTAGCTTTTATGCATCATTCTAAGGCATTTTCATCTAATAGCATTTTTCCATTTGAGCTCTCTATCATCACACATCTAAAATCAAAGGTTTGAACACAAATTTCTAGATCTATGAAATCAACCATCAAAATACCACAAATATACTCACAATGTGTTGTATGATCACCACCAAGGCTTCACTAAACCATTAGAAGGTCAAAACTCCAAGAAAACTCCAAAGCCCAACATGGTTCGGATCTGTACAGTCCAGAAACGCAGCAATGGAGGTGGTTTCATGGCTTCTAAGTGTTACCAATGGCTTTGGAAGGTCGTTTACAATAGATTTCAACACCAAAATCAAGTGATTTGGTGGAGAAATGAGGAATTGGTGAGAGAAGAGAGAAATGGGTGGGTTTGGGTTCATTTTCCAGGGAGGTGCGCGCATGAAGGAGAAAAAGAGAAGGAAAGAAAGAAGAAAAGAGGGTGGGGGCCAAGTGACTTCGGTCACACGGGTCCCACACGCGATCTAACTTTCACTCCGATAAAAATTCTGATCATATATTCTTAATCTACATATTTTTCCAGTCCATGACATATTTTTCTTTCCTCAAAATATTGATAAAAATTTCACACTTATCGGTATACTCACACCACAGTATTTAACACTTAAAAAGTCACTATTCATCACTTTTTCACAACTTTGCCTACTCACTCGATTTTCCGTCCTGATTCCATTTCCAGCATTATTTTTGTCATATTAAATCTCTAACTCCATTTTTCATGCCTCGGTTTACGTTTTTGGCAATTTACCATTTTGCCCTTTTTGCCCTTTTTGGCCATGATTTCTCTGATTTTCACTAATCCTTCCCTTTTAAACCCACATTTTATCACATAAATTCACATTTAATTTTCCGAGGTGTTATAAAATGTATCAGTGATTAATTGAGTAATATAACATTTAATGGGTAATATCAAGAATCTTAATATTATAATTATAATAAAATCTTTTAATATTATAATTGATTCTTAATATTTCTAACATTCTCTCACTTGTCCCGATTAATCTTAATATACATGCATCTCTAATGTATAGAGAAAGGTGATTAATTTAGTCTCGTGCAATGCCCAAAGAATGATGTTGAATGGAAAGAGATGGAATCAATTCCATATGCCTCTGTTGTGGGCAGCTTAATGTATGCTCAAACTTGTACTCGACCGGATATCAATTTTGCGGTCGGGATGTTTGGCAGATATCAAAGTAATCCAGGAATAGAACATTGGAAAGCAGCAAAGAAAGTTTTAAGATACCTTCAAGGCACGAAGGATCACATGCTCATGTACAAAAGGTCCAATGAATTAGAAGTATAGAATTGGATATACTAATTCAGATTTTGGTGGATGTCTTGATAGTAGAAAGTCAACCTTTGGCTACTTGTTTATGTTTGCTCAAGGAGCCATATCATGGAAAAGTGCAAAACAGACTATCATTGCTTCATCCACTATGGAGGCAGAATTTGTGGCATGTTTTGAAACCACAACTCATGCATTTCGGCTGCGGAACTCTGATACCATATGTTAGTTTTTATAATATATCATGTTCATAAATCATAAAATATCAACATGGTGAATGATCTTGGGAATACATGATTTTCACATACACATAAGAGATAAAGACATACCCGGTCTCGATGATGCGACGTTAACAACAGTCATCTTGTCAGAAATTGTATTGGGGTAGTTTCTCTCTCTAAGCCTTCTTTACTTTTACATGTATTCTGATGGAGAGAATGACATTAGGGTTAAAGGGGAGAGAGGTCCATCCCTAATATAATACATATATATATATATATATATATATATATATATTCCATAACTTATTATCTGGTAAGTCCATTGATGTGCCTCTGTCAAGTGTGATTTTTCTGTGTTAAAATTGATAAGAATTGAGTCATAAGAGAACAATTTAAATACATACTTGCTAATTATATTGATTCTTTGTATGTCAATAATATTCAACCTTTAATTGTATTTTTACAGGAAAAATAAGTAAGAATTATAACAAGTCTGTTAATGCAATTCTACATGGGTGCAGTACACTACAAGTCCCAGAAGCATGGCGCGAACCGGCACCAAACAGGCGCAAACCCGTGCCAGTTTACGAACTTTACAGTGAAGGCACCAAAGTGGCGCTAAGTAGCACCAAAGTGGCGCTACCTAGCGCCACAGCAAAATAAAAATTTGTGCAGGTTCATGGCGCTAATTGGCACCCAAAGTGAGGAAGAATGGCGCCAATTAGCGCCCCAAAGAAGGAGGAATGGTGCCAAGTGGTGCCACTATGGCGCCTACTGGCGCCGTTTTACGAATATGCAGTACCGGCTTTCGCAATCAGGCAGTAGCGTGGCGCTGACTTGCGCCAACCCGGCGCCAACTGGCGCCGGATTGCGGGATGGATGTACCGTGTTTCTGAGGGACACTTTTGGAAAGAAAATAAAATATTATGAAAGGTCCTTTTACACAATTAGGTCACGGACATTCACATACACAGACAAATATTCTGAGGCGGAGACACACAATTGAGAGGCAGGTCTGGATCTGGAGAGACTGGAGGAGAAGGGCTATGTGGCGTTCTTCGTTCTTCATCTTGTTCTTTGTATTTTCTTTCTCTTTTATTTTATTTTATGTTGAATTTTAGATCAGCGATCATGATGTTGATTGGCCAGATCTCTTTATTGTAGTCAGGGACACGATCCATATGTGAACCCTTGATACGAAGGATTGGTTTATGGTTTTTGATTTATATAATTATCTTTATCATTACTCTGCGCGAATTTGATATTTCCTTTGTTAGAATTGATCGATCTGATAGTTGGGAATATTCTGAGGATCAAAACCCTAGATAGGAATATTGGGGTTTTGATCTCGAAATGGGGTAAGATAACAATCTGTATGCGTGCTAGGAATAGAAGTTTATCTAATTGCAGATGCTTAAATTATCGCGCCCATTGCTTGATCCCATGAGAAACATTGCAAGGAATTGAGGTTCCTCATGGGATTAAAGGGTTAACCCTGCAAGGAATTGAGGGTTAACTATTAAATCTTTTTTAGATGATAATTTATCTGAGTGATTATATAGATGATTATTGTAAATCAATCCGGAGTAAAAAACGGGGATCATTTAGTGAATGAACCCTGGCTACAATGTTTTTCTTATCTTTTTTACAAATCACTTCTCATTTTTATTGTTTTATTTCTCAAAACAAAAATATACAAAAATAAGTCTTTTATTTTCAGATTTCAATTTCTTTCAAATTGACAATATTTGTCACACAAACCCTATTTGAATCTTTTACATTCTTTAAGAAAAAGTTTAATTGATATTAGATCACAATCCCTGTGGAGACGAACTCTTCTTATCACTTTATTACTTGTGCGATCGGTATACTTGCCGGAGAGCATCATCCATCATATACCAAATCAATGATATGATTGAGATTAAATGTATCAGTAATTAATTGGGCCATATAACGTTTAATAGGTAATATCAAGAATCTTAATATTATAATTATAATAAAATCTTTTAATATTATAATTGATTCTTAATATTTCTAACACCTCGCATATCAGAGTATTTGTTTTGTGGCATAAGTGATGGGATAAAGGTCAATAAATGAGGTATTTTGCGGCATAACTTTCAGTTTTAAAAAATCTCAAATTAATTTAATAAATAGGAGATTAGTTAAATAGTGATTTGTAAATATCCCATTATGTCTAATGAAGTTAATAGAAATTTAAGTATTGATTAGAGTAATTAATAAAAAAAATAACTAATTCACATTTCTTATGTAATCGGGCTTTTAGTTGTAGTTGGGCCCGGGTCTTGTTTCATTAACTATGTCTTTTGAGCAGATTTATTTTATTGTCTTTGCTGTCAATGTGTGTGTGTGTTTTTTTTTAACACTCTCTATTAGATTAATATTCTGCTTTGGAAGGTGAGGGCTTATTAATTAAAAGTCACTCATCAGTCACGTGTGGAATTTTTTTTTTTAATTCAATTATGAGCACAAAGGCCTTGGACAATTATGGTGAGTGTTACTCTCACATTTAAGGACTTTGATATGGTTCAAGCATATAAAACCAATGTTTAGATAGATTTTATGTGTGATGCTGAGTGTGATTGTTGGAAGCACACCGGAGATACTTCAGATTTAGAAGAAGAATAAGAAAATATAATGAGTCGTAGGCGTTGCAAACCACCACCTTTTGTCCAAAGAAGATCTAACCCAGATAATGGTCCTTGGGTAGGTCTTAAGACACAGAAGAAACCTGAACCTCTTTGGATCTATAAAAGAGGTTTAGAAATTCTCAGAGAAGAAAGATTACTTCCTCCAGAACCACCAAATAACCCTGAACTTTTGACCTGGTCATTTTTTTGCCTATAAAAGGAAACCTCTAGTGTTTGTATTAGTAGAATGAGTTTGCAAGAAATAAAATTTGTGTGTAATTTCCCTATGAGTTTGATGATCCGAGTTTAATTCAAGAGCTTCTTTGAAAGATATCTCGGAGGAATTAGATATCAGGGTGTTTGAAGAGGATTCACTTATCTCTGATGATTGAGATTCATCTGTATCTAGAGATTTAGTCTGGATTATAGCTAATTGTTCTTTAAGATCTGCAGTCTCAAAAGTTCTTTTTAGACTAAAACTATATTTAATTTGTTGTAGGCTCACTATCAAAATTTGAAAAATGAAATGAGGCGCATCAAGGAAAGGAAACAACAAACTGAGAAAATGCTAGTATATAATATACTTTTTACTTTCCTTAAAAAAGACAATTTGTACTTTTTAATTTTTATAGCAAATTTATCGTTAAAAAATTTCCTTTTTTCCTCATTTCACAGTGGCATCCTCCATACGGCTGGATGGGCAAGGAAAGATGTATGTTTATTCTTTCCTTATTCAATTAGATTATGACAAGTTATGTATCTTTGCTTAATGTTACATGCCAAACTTGCTGATGAAGAGGAAGAGAAAGATAGGGATTGTGTTTAACTTTGTAATGTACATCATTTTCCTCAGGCAGAGGTAGACGTCGTATTTTATCTTGGAGGATCATCCCTGGCCTAACTTTTTGGGAAAAATAAATCTTATGTTGTAGAAGAATTCTAATCTCATGTCATAGATACATCAAGTGTGGGATCCACCTATTTAAAAAAAGCAAAAATAAATAAATAAGTGGCACACCTTTTTATGGTGTGTGTAGGAAGGATTTATTTTCTCATGCAACATGAGAAAAATAAATCCCTAACTTTTTTGTATGTATGTATATATAGAGTGTTCTATGCAATGATCCCTGATATGTATCTGTATGATGATTGAAAGCCTTGAGCCTAAACTTATTTACTAGAGCTGGTTATGAATTAACATTAATTATGAGAGTAAACTTTTTCCGATTTTTCCGATTACGCGAACAGTAAAGGTATAAAAAGCGTAATAATAAAAAGCTGTGACCGTAACTGAAACACTAGCGGAAGACTTTCTTAACTATTTATACACTTTATTTTATTACCTACAAGATACTAAGGGGTTCCCATAAACCCACTTAGCCAATTCCTCACTTTTACGTTTTTACCACTTAACCGGACTTGCTAATTTGTTTTTCCACGAACACAAAATAAAACTACAAACTTAGAATCCAGGTTATCTTTTTTCCTTATTCAATTACCTTTCTAACAAGCTATCACACACTCGATTCCGAGCTCGTGAGCTCCGGTTATCGCCGTTTGAAGTTGGACAAACAACATTGCCTACCAACTCCGAAACAGTCTAAAACGTCCAAACTTCACGGAATAAACTGCACCTAACCACAAGGACACTGCCTCTCAAAATTTTACACCATAAACTAGACACCTCAAACTTCGATTTGATATATCGTATGCTTAATTTGACCAAGTAACGAAGCGGGAATTAATTTCCCAACACAGACCCGAATCTGCCCACTGGTGCTGGCCAGAACAGGGCAGTGCGTGACAACAGCCCCCATGGGCTGCGCACACCACCAATGAACCTAGGCTTTTGACACAACGTAGGGGACATCTTAAGCTTCAAAATGGCGTATGGCACGTCCCAATCGGACCACTATGGAGAGAGATACGCTCCTCCAAAGTTCACCCAAAAACTGCCAATTCTACAGAAAATTCGCCAGAGTTTCCTTTGTATTTCCAAGAATCCCCAAATTTGCATAACCTGTTTAACACCACTAATACACCTGAAATCCAGCAAAATCCAATGGGTGGCACACACAAGGTCCAACAACGCCTTGGGGCACTTACAACCCAATCCAATATACACTTAAAACATAAACAGTTTACTTTCAATTTCATGCATAAAACATAATACGGATAATCATAAACCTATAATAGGCCTAAAGCCCTTCCATCATATTACATACATCCATGGTACATTTACAACACTGGATTACATTTACATTTACAACTTTAACTTTAAACTACAATTATTTACATATTACACTTCACTTGCCAAATAAATCCATAAACTAAAATGACATGATAGCTAAACTCTACACCACTGCTCCACTCGTCATCATGCGGGCTTCTTGCCCGCTGCTCCATATCCACTGGTACACCCTGAAATAATGCCCCGAGACGGGGTGAGATATACGGATATATCTCAGTAACCAAGAGGTTCTGGAGAAAACTCCGCCCAATGGTTCACTTCGATGTATACAAATAGCATAAAAACAACACCACTGTTATAAAACGGGATAAAGCAAGGGATTTAGAGAAAGGGGGAATATATCGGAACAACTACGACATGCGGGATGGTAGCTACCAATACCACGCCATGTCCTTGGCTATACGCCTATGGGTACTACCCCTGGCGTGTTCATAGAACAACCCACCAAGGTACCCCTTCCAACCATATACACCCGAGACAACCTAGTGTGCTCCTATCCGGATAACACACCACGACCCTGGGTCAACTGGAACTCCCTCTCGGAGACCTATCCAGTGGCAGTCCGGAAACACTTGCCCGAAGGCTAAAAATATCTACTGGCCAGAGATCTGGTACATAAGTACCCACTGTGATAATGCACATGCATGCTCATGCTGTTCTACACTACTCATACACACTTCCTACCGTTGCCATCAACTAGCAAGGTGGAACACAAAAAGGGGAACAAGCCCCAGTACCAAGAGGTTACCTTTCTATTTATCCGTCCACTGAGCTCCGCAGAAGCTCCACTCATAGCTTGATACACAGGGAACGCCTCAATCCACTTGATCCAGGACCAAGGGCAATCCACTGTTTCACTGTTCCAAGTTTATATCCACGTACGGCAACCTGTACAACCATGCACAGCCATCAGTTTCAGTCAAAATACGTCAAAACGCGAAAACGTCAGATTTCCTCTCCCCTCCACTAAGGGTTCGGCCTACATAGTGTTATTTTGGGTTTTATTTTTTCTAAATTTTCTTTCTCATTTTATTTCACTTACTTAGGTTACCCAAAGGCTAGTTCAATCGCCGTTTTACGGTTTTACGACTTTTTCACAACGTTTTGCGAATTATTACACTTTAGGCACATTTTGCCACTTTCAACACTTATCATTTTTACATTGATTCTTCCACATGCCAATCACCACACAACCCATCTAATAACTTTTCCATCACACAACACAACACCAAAGTGTTCTAAAACATCCATTTGCTCAATTGTACATAAATGGCCTAATCTTGGTTAGTCCAAACCAAGGATTTCCACTCAATTCCTATGGCCCACAACTCACATAATCACTTCCTAACATCATATAATCACACTACAATTCACTATACCACACATTAACACAAAACTCAAAAATTCCATTTCATGCATCAATTTTTTTCTAAGTTAAAAATCCATTTTTTTTCGCTTAAAATTTTCATTGCATTTCTAACATTAATACATCATTCTAAGACATTATCATCTAATAGACATTTTCCATTTGAGCTCTCTAACACCACATATCACAAAATCCCTCTTTAGGGGCAATTATCACAACTCAAAATTTAACCAATGAAATGTTGAAATAACTTACCCAATTGCACGGTATATGGCTCCACCTAAGCATACTCCACCATTGGAGCATTTGAAATCAACATAATCACCCTTTTTTGCATGAAAACCGAAATATAAATGGTGGTGGATCTCCTCCCACACTCAATTTCAAGACTCAATAGTGGTACCAATGGATTCAGAAGGTGTTTTCCATCAAGATTCAACACAAACTTTGTTGAATTTGGTTGAGTATAGCTTGGTTTATGGAAAGGAAGAAAATTGCACAAAGATGAAGAGGAAAGGGGCTGGTTGCTGTGGGAAGAAGGGAAAAATACGTGAATGAAGAAGGTGAATAGTGCTTAAGAAATGTTTATTTGACTTATAGTGGGTACCGGATCCCACGTGATTTAAAACTCACCCGAATTTCCCTCCGGTCATCACTAAAATTCACTATTAAAAAAACTAATGAGAAATTATAATTTTTCATCTTAACAAAATCCTTTAATTTTACTCACTCAGATAAAAATTTGGAGCTTTCCGGTTGTTCGAAAAAACACTGCTTTAAGGTACAGCGCGCTCCGTTGACAAACTTCCACAAATTGACTTAAATCCCTCAAATATTATCAGAAATCATATTTCCTATTTCTATGGACCATTTAAAATTAATATTTGAAACCTAGAGCTCAAAATTCCACTGGCACGTTTTACGGTGCAATCTGACTGCAGTATTTTTACCCGCGAAAAACACTATTCACTGATTTTTCTGAAACTTGCCTATCCACTCAATTTTTCGTTCTGAATCCATTTCCAGGCTTATTTTTATCATCCGAGACCTCCTGCTCAATTTTTTACCTTCCTAGGGTTGCGTGTTGGCTAATTACCGTTTTGCCCTTTCTTTGTATTTTGGCCTATTCTTTGGGATTTTCACTAATCCTTCACTTAATTTCTCACTTAACACTTTAATTACTTATTTTAGAATTATGAGGTGTTATAATCACCCCACCTTTTAGAATTTTGTCCGCAAAATTACATCTTAACGGTCCCGTAACACGGGGTGTAATCGAAAATCTCATTTCTGCGGTATCCATGATTACTTCGTCCTTTACAAACTTGATAACTTCGGGTATCTGACCCCTTAACTCATTATATCTTTCACTGTTTCCTTAAACCACTGTTGCTTTTTCACTCACTGTAGTTCATCATATACTCCTTTTACACTTGTGATTTATGGCGCCACGACCTTCAATTCGCAATACTTTAAGCTCTTCACGGCTTACTGTTACACTTTCACCAACTCATTGGTAATAGACGACCACATTACAATTTGTCTGTCTCACTTCATCTCAATTTCATCTTCATCTGTCTTTCTGTCCCAATGCCATCCCCAAAAATCTCTAGTTGTTTCCATAATAGGCTCTAATTGTTTTCATGTATCTTCACACTTCCTTTAGCACTTAACTCTTTTCGCTGTCCTCACTGTTTCAACCATACTCAGACATACGAGTCCTTTCTATTACTGTTGCTACTCTTATGATTTAGCTGTTTTCTTAGCTTTCATCGAAGCACATCCTTTCTAGTTTCCGGGGCACTTTGTTGTTTCTTATAATTCTTACCCACATTAAATTCTATACTCCTATACTTTATTTTTCCTTATCACGTGTCTTTACCTCTTCTTAGGTATTCATAACCATATCTTTCCCTTCATGATACGAAATTCACAATCGTTTATATCTTCGATTAACCTTTTAAGGTTCTTTAACTACAATACACTCCTGAATTTTTCTATCTACTAATCATATTCATTACTGACACTCACTGTTACTATCTTTATTAACTAACCATCTCAACTTTATTACTCAATCAACTCAACCCCATACTCTGACCTCTCACAGTCTAAACACAACACTCATCAATGACCTCCATATCGAGGACTCGTGCTTAATATTTTCACCCACTAACTATTTTCAACTTTCATTCTACTCCGATGTTATAACTTAACCTTATGTTCCACTCATTTATACTACTTTCTCATAATCATCATCATTTAATCCTGGATGTCAAACTCAAAACACTATTACTTATAGCTTTACTCACTTCCACTTAACACTTTGGAACGAATCAATTTCAGACCCACTTCACTATTAACTGATGGACTATTCAAAATGCCATACCACTCATATACAAGTCCTATTCGCTAGGAATCCTTGA